>PITA01008842.1:0-22789 GCA_004023965.1 Spilogale gracilis | reverse complement strand
AGACCCAGAAATGACACTTGTGATGGAAAGAACTTTATTTTCTGTCTCTTTCTTCCCTCTCCCTCTGTAGGTGATGCTCAGACCACAGGCCGGACCGTGGATCCTAGCCCAGGGCTCCTCCACACACCAGCCACAATCTCGGGGGCCGCAGGGGACGAAGACCTGGCCTTCCCTGCCTCAGAGACCTGCGGAAGGCCCAGGCCTGGGAAAGTGCTCTGACCTCAGGGAATCTTGGAGGGCGTCTGGTGTTAGGTCCTGCTCTCTCTTACAGAGAGGCCTGCGCCCTCTTCTGGGTATAGGCCCACAAAAGCCTATGTGAAAATTAAGGAAGGGTGCTTCCTCGGGGCGAGTGAGGTCCTTGCAGGGCACCCAGCTTGGGGATTGGGCCCAGGCCGGATTTCCACCTCCCCAACCTCTAGGTATTCAGAAGCCCTGAAACAGGCGGGTTGTTATCTTACATGTGGGGAAACTGAGGCCCCTGTTTCAGGACAGAGTGCTACCAGGGGCCTAAAACTCACTGTCTTACGTATCCTAGGAGGACACCCTGGTAAGCTGCCAACCCCCCCAACACAGACCTGGGGGGCATCAGGACCCAGCCAGGAAAGGGAGTGGGTGGCCCCCGACAGCCCAGGCACCCCATCTACAGCAGTCTGGGGAGCTCCCTCTTCACTAGGGGGCCGCAGAGAGACAGGTGGCTTTTATTGAAATTAAACAGCATTTTCTGTTCATGTGAGGCTTTATCATTGTCAAAGCGTGTTCACCTCCAAGATCTTGTCCGAGCCCCTGAATCCAGAATGCGGGGGTCTGGGTGGGATGGCAGCATCAACATTATGCATGTGGCCCCGAAGCTTGGAGAATGGGGCTCAACCAGCTCCTACCTGACGAAGCTGAGGCTGGGGCCCACATTGGTTTCAGAGGGTTCTGGGGCCCCTTGAGCTGGGACATAGTCCCTGACAGGAGCAGAGACCCGGTGCCATGCTCCCGTGAGAGCTGCAGATTCCCCTGCCCATGCATGAAGATCCTGGCCCTTGATTTACTAGTTCATTCAACTCATATGGTCCCCCAGGCAGCGCGTGTAATAGAAGACTCAGACACGAGGGGAGGGGGTCCTCATGAGCCCAATGGAGCGAGCCTGCCGTCCCTCCCACCCATTTTTAGGGGCGCCTGAGTGGCTCAGATGGTTAAGCCTCTGCCTTCGGCTCAGGTCATGATCTCAGGGTCCTGGGATCGAGGCCCACATCAGGCTCTCTGCTCAGTGGGGAACCTGCTTCTTCCTCTCTCTCTGCCTGCCTCTGCCTCCTTGTGATCTCTCTCTCTGTCAAATAAATAAAATATTTTTTAAAAGAAGAAGACTCAGACACATCGCTCAGCAAGAAAGTACCTAACCACTTGGGCCTCAGTTTTTTTGCCTGTGGAATGGTGTTTATTATTAGTTATTAATTAATAAGAATAGCATTGATTATTATTAGTATTAGTAGTTGAATCCAAAGGGTCATTGTGAAGACGCACCAAGGAGTTGTGTGTAACGTGTTTTGCACAGAACCTGGTTCACAGGAAAGACTCATTCACTCATCACATCATAGCAGTTCGTCTTAGGCCTGGACCCAGGGATGCAGCTGGGAGGAGACACACAGGGGACCCTTCCCTCCAGAAGCTTTGTGTCCACGGAGGGAGAAACAGCCACACTGTGTGACCGTGTAGGGAGGTGAGGGCCATACCAGGGGACGCCGGCAGAGGGGCCGCTGACTCAGTCAACAGGGCCACAAGTGTCCTTGAAGACCGCTTGCTCAGGAGCAGTCCTTGAGGAGAAGGGGGGACTGGGCTCCAAAGAAAGAGCAGGTAGGGCAGCGCCTGCAGAGGGAGGAAGCGGCCAGCCCCTAAGAACCGCCCCCTCCATGAGCCCCACTAGGGAGCCTGGCCTTCTGGGGACACTGGGAGCAGGGGGACAGTGGAGCTCAGAGAATGGGAGGATAGGAGAGAGAAGTGCCACGGAGAGGGGACAGTCACAAAAGAGGCGGGGAGGGCGGTGAGGCAGTAGCCAGCACAGTATGGGAAGGTAAGTGGCTAAGGGCAGGGGTCCTCATTTTTAATTCAAATGGAAGTGAGGTGCCCTGAGGGCCAGCTCTGATGCTACCAGGAACCCTCATGAGAGGAACTTCTAGACCGGAGCCCCTGTCCCATGAAGGAGGGTCTCCCAGCCTCCTACAACAGTCCTCTAGACTCAGCCTTCTTGGGCTGGTGACCCAGGGGGGCACAAGGAGGGGATCCCCTGGTGGCCCCCTGCTGAATCCTCTCCTCCAAGAGCCAAAAGCCCTGACTGCCTACATTCTGCTGCATGAATTCACAAAATCCCTTCTCCCACCTGGGCCTCAGTTTCCTCCTCTGTGAAATGGGTCCGTTTCCTTCCTCTTCTCAGTCCCTGGTGTTTACACCCATTTAGTCTGGGTGCTCAGCGGGCAACTGAGGCTCCCTGCTGCCTTGATCCCTTGATGGCCCACATCCAGGGGGGCTGTGACCAGCAAATGCAGGGGTCAGGCAAAGACCTGGTTGCTGACGAAGCATAACCCCCAAAACTGCTACTCTGCCCCAAACTAGCTGGGCCAGGGTCAAGCCCTCTTTAGGGCTGGCCAGAGGCCCAAGCTTATCCTCTTTTCTCAGCAGGGGGCAGCCTCTTATCCTCCCACATCTGACAGGCCTCCTTCTGCTCTTAGGGGCAGCCAGGCCTTGGGGACATCTCTGGTTGGCTGCCTCCCTCCTTCCCAGCTCTACTCCCACAGCTGTGGCTGTGCTCCCACCTCTGCCCTGAGCTTTTGTTAATGATGAATTCATGTGACATCTCAGAGGGAGGGCTCCTGGGTGGGCGGACAGATGGGGCGTGGGGGGGAGATGCTGCACGCCCCTTACCCCTGTTCTCCCAGAATGCTCCTCTTCCCTCATTTGCAGGGCTGGAGTGAGCAGGACAGAGTCCCTGAGATGAACCGATGGTGGCATCCTGGGCAGAGTGAGCTGTGCGGGGAGTCCCCTGACTGGCAGGCAGAGGACAGGCTGGTGTAATACAGGGATGCCCCTGTGGGGCCTTAAGCAACCTCTGGGGGACTCAGTGATCAATGAATCATGAGCAGGAGGGAGTTGGAGCTAATGATCTTAACAGATCTCATGAATGGTCCGAGTTGGGTTGCATCTATAGTTTTCCATTTCCCAGCTGTGTGACATTGGACAAGTCCTTGGATTTCTCAGTGTTTCAGTTCCTTGGTGAAAAATCAAAGGAAATAGTGACACTAAAGGGTTGCTGTCACGGAGTCCATATAAAGTACTTAGCACAACACCTAACCTCTAGTAGGTGCTCCATAAATGGTACTGTGATTATTTTTATTCCCATGGACAAGGGGCCACATAGTACATTAGACCATGGGCAAGTTGCTTGCCGTCTCTGGGCCATCTGTAATGGGGTTTTGTAGAGGAAGTCCAAGGCCTCCTTCTGGTATGAGTTTTATGATGTGTGGGCACGGGGGGGTGATGGGGTGGGGGGTGTGCTCACTGCTTCGTTTTTACGGACTTCAAGTCCTGGACCCCTGAAGAGATTTGGACATGGGAGGAGAGTAAGAGAGGGATGAGAAGCAGGAGGAAGGAAAGAAAGATGGGGAAGTAGACAGAAAGGCAGAGAAAGGGGAGGGGAGAGGAGGGAGGAGCAAGGTAGGAGGAAGAATGAGAGGGAAGTTCCAGCTGGGCTGCTTTGGTCTCTTCAGAGGAGGACAACAGTGAGTTGGCTCCTCGGGCTCCAGAAGGACTTAAGGCTGGTTGGGGGGGGGGGGCACAGCTGGCTCTCCCTAGAGGGGTGCTGCCCAGAGCCCGGCCCCTGGGATGGGGATGGCCTTCTGTGTTCCAGGAGTGGACCACAAGACCTTGAGTCACTGCTTCCCCCTACCAAGTGGAATACAGACTGGGTGAGAGGCACGAGCCAATGGGTGAGCCATTCTTCCCTCCCTGAGTGCCCCAGGGTGCGGTGCATGAGCCCAGAGGTGGTCAGGGGCAGGCAGAGAGACCAAAGCAGCGAATTTTCTGTCCCCTTCCTAGAAGGACCAGAACCTCCCCCACTGAGCAAAGGTGGCCCCTCCCAGGGGACCGTCAGGGCTGGGTAGCCTGGGCAGACAGGCGGCCAGAGCAGCTGGCCCAGGAGCAGCCTCCGCGGCCTCCGCCACGCAGTTCATCCCTGGGTGGGGTTCCTGCCCTCCTCCCTGAAGAACGGTTCAAAGCTCGGTCTACGGAGCCAGACATCCATGGCCTTGAAATTCAGTTATGAGCTGGGAGACCTTGAGAAAGTCACCTACTTCTCTCACCTTCGTCATCTACAGGAGGAGCATTAGTGGGAGCGTTGAACACTGCTGTGGGAACAAGGCTGAGCAGACCGGTGTGTAAAGGGCTAAGGCGGAGGGGGCCACAGGGTAAAGATCTCCTTCCTTCCTCCTCTTCCTTTCCTCATTCATGGTAGGAGCAAGAACCCTGTGGCCCACTTCCCCATCTTACCCCACTTGCCAGCCTCTTCCGGTGGGTGGCCCTGGGCTCAGTCCACCCTAGGCTGCTCCCTTGTCAGCAACCTGCCCCTCAGATGCTTTGCGACAGGTGAGCGGTGTGTTTCCCGCAGTCTAGCACTTGTGTGTGTCGGGGAGGAGCAGTAGGCCAGGGGCCTGTGTGAATGAATGGCTGTGTTCCCTGACGGGGGCAGAGGAGCCGAGGCGGAGCTAGATGAGCAGGTCTTGGGCCCAGATGTAGAAGGCCTGGGTCTCTCTGGCTGCCTGGGAGCGGTAGGAGGCTGCCTTCGCGAGGAGCCTGGGAAACCCTCTCCCTCCTGGGCCACAGGCAGGGGTGGGAAGTCAGGGCCCGCGGGGGCTTTTGTACCCTACACAACTGCGGCCACTCTTCTGGATAAAGGGGCGAACAAAGGGGCCTTCGGAAGTGGCCACGCTGCTCAGCACCCGGGGAGGCCCCAGGAAGCCGGTTCTCACTAGCCGCCCACCCAGGCATCCTCTCAACACGCCCCCAACGCCCCACCCAGGGGGGCCAGCTGGGCCCCAACCACCCACAGCCTGCAGCTGTTAGGGGCTAATGGAAGCTGAAGGAACCTCCCCCCCCCCCCCCAGGCCCCGGAGGGCCTGGAAAGTCCCAGAAGAGAGGGGGGGGAGGCTAAAACGCTGCTTTCTCACTTGCCAGGACAGCAACGGGGACTGGTGACTGATGAGAAAGGCCTTCAGGCCTCTGGGGAGGAATGGCCTCCTAAGGGGCCGCTGGTCTGCAAATAGGTCCCACCCCAGGAGGTCTGGGAGAGCCCCTCCTCTGAAGCGCTGCCCCAACCCCTCACAAGTCAGTCACACCTACAAGATTCACATCCTTCGCCAACTGAGTTGTCAGAGAGCAGCCTCCCTCTGGGGGCTCAGCGCTAGGGGAAGCACTCCGGAAGTCCCCCGGGGTCCGCAGACCCGGGCCCTGCAGCTCTGGCTGGGGGGTCTCCACTGGCCTCCGAGCCCACTGAGGAAAGGCTTCCTCACCTCCAACTACTGCTTGAATAGAAACCGGGCTTGCTGTGTGAGGTGATGAGCCTCGGCCCTGACACACAGGACATGTTCTAGAAATGGCATCTCGTGTATTTCGTAAGCCCTGTTTGAGGGTTCTAAATTAGTTGTGTCCAAAAGTGGTGTTCAGACAAAGGTTTGGGGCAGTTTCGGTAAAAGAGGTGGCCTGGGCTGACGGGGACAGACACTAAGGGCTCCTTCCCCAGTGGCCACCTTCCTAAAGGAAATTTTTTTGTTTTATTTTATTTTTATTTTTTTAAAGATTTTATTTATTTATTTGACAGAGAGAAACACAGCCAGAGAGGGAACACAAGCAGGGGGAGTGAGAGAGGGAGAAGCAGGCTTCGCGCCGAGCAAGAGAGCCTGATGGGGGCTCGATCCCGGAACTCCAGGATCATGACCTGAGTTGAAGGTAGATGCTTAACGACTGAGCCATCCAGGCGCCCCATTTTTTGTTTTATTTTAGAGACTGGAGACTTACAGAAAAGCTGAGGATTGTACAGTGTTCCTACAGACCCCTTGAAACCACGGATAGTATGAACCCATATATACTACGTTTTTTCCTATAGTACATACCTATGATAAAGTTTAATTTAAAACTTAGACACAGTAGATTAACAGCAATAACAATAAAATAAAGCATTTATAGCAACACACCATAACGAAAGTTATATGGGGGCTTGGGGGTGGCTCAGTTGGTTGAATGTCTGCGTTCAGCTCAGGTCAACTACCATACCATGAACAAAATGCTCTATTTATTTGGATTTCACCAGTGTTTCCACTTTCCTTCCAGGGTCCAGAGCAGGCTACCATGTTGTCCTTAGCCACCTGTTTTTTAATGGATGGAAGGACGGAAGTGTCATTCTTCATCAGCTTCACGGAACTCTCCCGAGGCAGAGCTCCCGACAAAGCTGTCTCCACTTCAGGCAAAGGATCTGCGTGACGCACCCTGTTGGTGCCTCAGAGTCTCCCCCGCCAGGAAATGGGTTTGCTGAGCTCCTTAGTGCCCGGAGGAGCAAAGCTCTAGATGAAGGAAGGAAGGACTGGGATGGCTTCTTGCTAGCTTGGAATTCCATGGCGAGAATTTTGGAGCTGTCTTAGACCCCACAGATGGGAACCGGGATTCCCCAAGGCACTGGAGAGGCCCCGCGTCCCTGCTGCTTGGTGAACACACACCCCCTCGGCCCTAGGGCGGGCCTTCCTGGAGCTCAGAAGGAGGCTCCTCGAGTGAGAAGCACAAGTCCCAGCCAGTTCCTCAAGCCCACACCTGTGATCCCTCCCACGGAGCCCAGTCGTGGCGCCTGACGGTGGGCACCTCAGCGTCCCAGCCCACCCTGGGAGCCCGGAGCTGGCCAGGCCCCTACGAGCCATGCAGGGAAGGCCCTGTTGGCTCGCATGAGGACAGGACAATGGCCCCTTTTTCCGGCAGCTGGCAGAGCCTTCTAGGCCCTGAGCTTCTGAATGCCCATTGGAGCCAGACACTGGGCTCTGTTTCCCAGGCAGCCCTGTGCCAGGCCCACCACCACTCAGAGAGAAGGAGCCTTTCTTTCCTGTCGGCCAAAGCCAAGGCTCCCAAAAGAGCATCCGCAAGGGGGGCTGCTGACCTTTGTTCAGGAACTGGCTTCCACCCCCCTCACCCAGCCTCCGCTTGGGAACCCCGGAGCTGGATGGAGAAATGTGTCCCCGCCTGTGTGGGTCAGGCCTGCTCCATCCTGACTCTGAAGCTGCAGATTCCCAGCCCCGCCTGGCACCCCGCCTCCACACCTCCCCACCTATCCACCAGCTGCTCTGAAGGCCTCCCGCGGAGCTCAGCCTGTGCGCCCTGAAGGGCAGGGCAGCGCTTGGGCGGGGGGAGACACTCCCACTGGTACCGCTGGGCCTGTTTTGGAGGTGCTGGAGCCGACTGATGAGGCCGCAGGTGAGGCCCGGCTCCGGCTGCGGGGCCCACAGAGGGGCCGTGACCCCAAGAGGGCTATGTCACAGCTGGGGTGTTTTGCTGCCCGGCCCATCAGACCGGTTTGGGGTCCAGGGATGAACAAGTGAAGAGCTCGCGGGGACTTTCAGACAGACAGGGAGTCACTGGGAAGACAGTCTCAGACAAAAGGGGAGAGAAGCAAGCAGGGGACAGAGTCCGTGTGCCTACCACACACACCACAGACACACGAGAGACACTACAACCCTATCCCCCACCAGATCCATGGGGACACAGACAGAAGCCCACAAACAAGCACACAGCTGGAAATAGCTGTTGGATCCTCACTGGGGGCGCTGGGATGGGGCCGATCACCTCATCAACCCTTACGCAACACGCTGCACACACACACACACACACACACATACACACAGAGAGACATAAACAAAAAGACACACACACACTGGAAAACCTAAAACAAATACCTCACAGACAGATAAAAAAAGAGAAACCTACCGCAGACCCACAAAGATAAAAACACCAACGGATGGGGGTGCCTGGGTGGCTCAGTCATTAAGCACCTGCCTTCGGATCAGGTCATGATCCTAGGGCTCCAGGACCGAGCCCCAGGTCGGGCTCCCTGCTCGGTGGGAAGCCTGCTTTTCCCTCTCTCACTCCCCCTGCTTGTGTTCCCTCTCTGGCTGTGTTTCTCTCTGTCAAATAAAAAAATAAAAAAATAGATAAAAAATTATCACTTTGCACCAGGACCTCTTTAGCCATGTCTGTGATAAGATACTCTTTCCCCCTCCCCAATTATTTTGTTAATTTTAACCCATTGGGTTTTTTTTTCATATTGTTTCATTGTGGTAAAATGGAGATAACATAAACTTTACCATATTAACCACTTTTTTCTATTTTTTTTATTGTGAATTGCTTTACCATTTTTTTTAAAAGATTTTATTTATTTGACAGAGAGAAACACAGCCAGAGAGGGAACACAAGCAGGGGGAGTGAGAGAGGGAGGAGCAGGCTTCCCGCCGAGCAGGGAGCCCGATGTGGGGCTCGATCCCTGGTCTCCGGGATCATGACCTGAGCCGAAGGCAGTGGCTTAACCAACTGAGCCACCCAGGCGCCCTGCTTTACCATTTTTAAGTGTACAGTTCAGTGGCATTAAGCAGGTCCACAATCCTGGGTAACCATCGCCACCATCTATTTCTAGATCTTTTTCATCATCCCAAACATAAACTCTGTGCCTCTTGATAACATTCATTCCCCCTTTGCCCAGCCCCTCGTAACTTCCTACTACTGGTTTGTATGAATTTGCCTATTCTAGCCTCCTCATATAAGTGGAATCTTACAATATGGATCCTTTTGCATCTTCACCTGTTAGCCTTAATAATAAATACGTAGACTTCAGGTCAGCACTTTTCTATCACTTATCCTTTCCTTAACCCCGTGCCTACATGAGCATGAATTCCAACAACTCCTAGCTCCGCACTGGCCCCCCTGTGCAGGTTCTGATGGTTGGAACTGTCCAACTGGCCTCAGGTGTAGTTTGTGTCTCCAAGCCCTAGCTCTGTGATAGTGAACTTGGACAAAAAGGATTTGAATCGCTTAGTTTTATTGGTATTTAAAATTTTAAACAGGGGCGCCTGGCTGACTTAGCCAGTAGAGCATGCAGACCCTTGATCTCGGGGTTGTAAGTTCAAGCCCCACTTTGGGAGGAAGGGATTACTTAAAAATAAAATTCTTTTTTAAAGATTTCCTTTATTTAGAGCACCTGGCTCAGTGGGGTAAAGCCTCTGCCTTCAGCTCAGGTCATGGTCTCAGAGTCCTGGGATCGAGGCCTGCATCAGGCTCTCTGCTCGGTGAGGAGCCTTCTTCCTCCTCTGCCTGCCTCTCTGCCTACTTGTGATCTCTCTCTCTCTCTGTCAAATAAATAAATAAAATCTCTTTAAAAATATCTTTTATTTATTTGAGAGAGAGAGAGCATGAGCAGGGGACAGGGAGAGGCAGAGGGAGAAGCAGACTCCCCACAAAGCAGGGAGCCCAACATGGGGCTTGATCTCGGGACCCTGGGATCATGACCTGAGCTGAAGGCAGACACCTAACTGAATGAGCCACCCAGGTGTTCCAAAAATAAAATCTTTAAAATAAATAAAATACAATGAAATACAATTTTATTTATTTATTTTTTTAAAGATTTTATTTCTTTATTTGACAGAGAGAGAGATCACAAATAGGCAGAGAGGCAGGCAGAGAGAGAGGGGGAAGCAGGCTCCCAGCCGAGCAGAGAGCCCTATGCGGGCCTCGATCCCAGGACCCTGAGATTATGACCTGAGCCGAAGGCAGAGGCTTTAACCCACTGAGCCACCCAGGCGCCCTGAAATACAATTTTAAACAGTGAACCAGAGAGCAAGCCCTGAGGACATAACAGTTTTGTTAGGAGAGTGCAAATTTTAGATTAAACAGAAAATATGTTACTGAATTTGAACAATTTATTTAAAATGGAATTGCCTTCTTTTTAAATTGTTCCTATTTAATTCTAATGTACTTTTATTCAATACCAGGACATGCCAATATATGGGTATATGTCCCCCCCTTTTATTTTATTTTTTTAAGATTTTATTTATTTTTTGACAGAGAGAGACACAGTGAGAGAGGGAACACAAGCAAGGGGAGTAGGAGAGGGAGAAGCAGGCTTCTCGCGGCGGAGCAGGGAGTCTGATGTGGGGTTGGATCCCAGGACCCTGGATCCCAGGACCCCAGAATCATGACCTGAGCCAAAGGCAGGACGCTTAACGAATGAGCCACCCAGGCACCCCCCCTTAAAAAAAATAATGTGAAAGTGTGTGTCTATGTTTTCCCTTTTTTTTTTTTTTACCATAATGATTATTGTATCTGTAATTTCATTTCTTATTGAAACGGCGTGAGCTTATAGATAAAATTCAATAAAAGACAATTTTGGCTGCCTGCCATTTATTTACTGCTATTAATTTCATGATTATTGAAATTACTGCCAATAATTTCGTCTTATAGACGAGGGATGGTGTTAAGTATCTGTACAGGGATATGCTGGGATGCCCCGAAACACACAAGTACAGCACACACTGCTAAATGCCCCAAGCCTCTGATTTTGGGGTGGGTCTCGGTGGACAGCAGTCCTGGTGATGGAAAGGTGGGTCATCGCCCACTGGGATGTGCCCAGGTTGGGTGCCGTTGTCAAAATGGGGTCTGTTGCAGATGGAGAGGGGTGCGCCTCCTGCTCAGAGCCCAAGGAGATCTCTGGAGCCTGTAGAACCCCCACACCTGGCCCCGAGGTCTCTTCTTCGCTGCACTTCCGAAGTCTACCACGAGATGCCGCTGTGGCAAAGCATCTACGGGCCCCTTGCAAGTCTACTGGGCAGAGATTGCCGAGCGCCCTCTCTATGCCAGGCCCCGACCCGGCCCTGGGGATTCCAGATGACTAAGGTATGATTTCTTGTCCCCAGATACCGCACAGCCTGGTTGGGGAAACTCACAGGGAAGCAGACAGTAACTAGCCAGTGGTTGCACTGTATGCTTTCATGAGCAGGGGACATCCTGCCAGCATGGTGTGCACAGCTAGGGAAGCCGAGGGGGGGGGGGGGATGGTGGGAGCCAGGAGCAGGGGACTGTGCTTTGGCCGGAGACAGAGGTATGCACAGGCCTGGAAGTGAGCCAGGATGTTGGGGGAGTGGTCAGAAGAGGGACTGGCCATGGAGAGTCTTTAGTCCCAGCCTAAAGAGCTTGGTCTTTCCCTTTTGGGACAAAAAGGAGCCACCCAAAGGTCTGGTTAGTACACTTAGAAAAGTACTCTGCTGTCATTGTGTTAAAAAAAAATGGAGGGGCGCCTGGGTGGCTCAGTTGGTTAAGCGACTGCCTTCGGCTCAGGTCATGATCCGGGAGACCCGGGATTGAGTCCCACATCGGGCTCCCTGCTCGGCGGGAAGCCTGCTTCTCCCTCTCTCACTCCCCCTGCTTGTGTTCCCTCTCTGGCTGTGTTTCTCGCTGTCAAATAAATAAAATCTTAAAAAAAAAAAATGGAGAAGACACCCCCATAAAGAATGTGTATACATATACTCATGAGTATTCACAGACTGTATCTGCGGGATATACCACAATAATGGACATTAGGGGTGAAGGGCACAGGAAGGAGGGAGACTTATACAGTGTGCATTTTGTTCATATTGAATTTTAAGCCATGGAATGAATCACCTTTAAAAAAAAAGATTTTATTTACTTATTTGACAGAGAGAAACACAGCGAGAGAGGGAACACAAGCAGGGAAGGGAGAGCAGGAGAAGCAGGCTTTCCCCCAAGCAGGGAGCCTGAGGCAGGGCTCAATCCCAGGTCTCTGGGATCATGACCTGAGCCAAAGGCAGTTGCTTAACCAACTGAGCCACCCAGGCACCCCTGAATCCCCTTTCTGAAAAAATTAAAAGTTATTAAGTTGTAAAAGTTATAATTTTAAAAAAAGAAACTAAGGTGACTTTGGCTGTGTTGTGTCGGATGAGTTGGAGAAACAGACTAGAGGCGGGGAGGCTGGGGGTGGGTGCGAGCGGGCGCTGGGAGTCTCCAGTCTGGTGACAACACAGTGTTCATCTTATGAGCTTTTCTGAGACTACTAAAATATAAGGGGCATGAAAACCAGAAGTTTTGCTTGCAGATTTGAAAGAAAACTGCAAAATCCAAATGAACAAATGTTGAATTAGTTGTCTATGGAATAGAACTCATGTTAACCAGCCAGTCGCCACACAACTCAACTCACAGAGTAAATTATGTTCAATGTGAGCGCATATCAATAGGTTTGCTATTGGAAAAGGGACACCCCAGGGAGCCCTATGGGCCCAGCATCCGTTCTACACTTCCGGGACCAAAGCCAGGCACCAGGAAGACTCTACAATCACACCCAGATCTGGAGCAGGTTTCTGAAGCCACAGATACTCCCAGACATCCTCACACTGAGGTTCCCTCCTGCACCAGGTGAGGAAATTGAGCAGGGGAGGATGAGGCAGCTCCCAGTGGGGGGGGGGGGCTCTTTCAAGGAAGGGCTACATGGAGAAATATGGTGGATATCTGCCATGAAAGGGAACCTTGAGACCATGATGGTCAACCCCCTCCTTGGGCAGAGGAGGAAGCTGAGCCCCAGAGAGGGACAGAGACTGCCCCACAGCCACACAGCGAGTTAGCTACAGAACTGGAGACTCACCCCACCTCTTCTTCCTCCCAGCTCTTGGTGGCTTTCATTTGGCCACCTGGATGTCCTGTAGGTCCCACTCCCAAAGCCAGGATATGACTTCTAGAGTGTCCCAATCCCTCCTCAGGCAGAACTATCAGCCAGTCATGTTCCATTAGGATTGTTGGTAGGATTCAGAGGGAATTCCAAGTCCCAGGTCCTGCACATGGATGTATCTTCTGGAGAGAGGAGTGGAGGTGAGGTCTTGGTATAGGTCTCTGGATATTTGCCTGACCCAGGAAGGCTCAAGGAACCACTTGTATTGGAGGCCTGTGAGTTGGCCTTCCCATTGCATAGTTCTCATGTCCCAGGAGGCCTCCTTCACATCAGCACATGAAAACCACCAACTCATTCGGGCTTACAACCCTAATGTACACAAAGTAATGGATTTTCAGATTTGATTACACAACAATGAACAACTTACAAGGGGCAAAAAAAAAAAAGGCCTTATTTGAAGATAAATGAAAAGTGACAATTGGCAGAAAAATGTCAACAACATAAAAAAGGAGGAATAGTATCTATAATATATAAAGAGTTTCAACAAATTAATTTTTTAAAAGATGAGTAACCTAATAGAAGGCAAGTGTGCAGTGAGATAGTGGCAGGAAAGGAGTTTTGTACAACAGGAGGAGCTAGACAAATCTGAGTGTCAGCATTTTGGAAGAAGTCAAGGAAAAGGGAGCTTATTCTCTCTCAGTGGGCACAGGGACAGCCTACCCTGTCCTGGCTTCCTCTCTTTCTGGCTGGGAAACATGAGTGTTTTCTGTGCCAGGCAGAAACCACACACATGCACACACACACACACACACACACACACACACACACACACACACACATCCCTAATGGAACTTTCTCCTGAGAGCCCCTCTGTGTGTGTTCTAAGATTTTTCAATCCCAGGAAGGGACCCCAGGAGCCGACCATGAATCCTATTGGAAACAACTGAGCTGGAGGCCTAGCATGAACACTGGGTCACCTCTATTACCTTTGGCCTTCCTCCTTCTTGCTAAAAGAATCCCAATTTTGTTCCAGCAGCTACCCTAGTCCACACCAAATAAAGGACTGCTGATTGGACCAGACCAGAGGTTTTCCAGAAGAGCAGCAGTATCCCTACAAGCACTTCCATTTCTGTGGGACATTTCTGGTTGTCATGATGATGGGGGCACTGCAGATATTAGGGGAGCTGGGGAGGGGGTTAGAATTCCTGACATTTGCAATAACAAAGTTTTGGCCTGAATCCGACCAGACTTTCAAATGTTCCACTAAATAGAGACACAGATGCAAAATCTGAGCCTAGACTCTAATCCCACTTTACATATTAACAGAGAAGTTTTTTGTACAGCTTTTATATATTGAATACATATCACAGTGCAACAGCCACTGTGTACATTGAGGAGTCTTCTGTTCTGTGGTGTTTAGAATCTTCCCAAGAGTTACTATGTCAACACAATCATGTGCCACGTGGCATTTTAGTCACTCAAACAATCCACCTGTATCTGTCTTCATTCATCACTGCCACATTCATGGAGATTTTAAATACAGCTGAAAGCATTTGATTGTTTCATTTTGTCCTCTAGAATACTTGCACCTGAGCATATATCTTGAAATACATGTTATTTTATTGTACATTTCATTTTGTTTTTCTTTTGTAGTTAGGGCATTAGATTGGTTTTTGGTTTCGGGGTTTTAGAGGGAGTTGGAGGTTATATGACCAAGTGGGTTCTCTTTTCTACAAATTACATTAGGAGAGTAATATTTATTATGGAAAGCAGGCACCAGGCTTGATGGGATCGGGAACCACTGGTCTAGACCAAGTGGCACCATGTGTTTTGATGATGACTATGACTCCATGGATTGGGTGGATGTTTTCCTCTCATCTTCCTCTTTGGCAATCACATGGCTCTTATGGTTGCTGTCGGCCACCCTGTGATCATGAAAGGGGAATGTTTCCAAGGATAAAGCCAATGGAGATGGAAGACCTGGGTCGTTGGTGACATCCCTGAGCCTTGATGCTATGATGTCCAAGGACTCCTTCCTCAAGACCTCCAGCTCTAGGAGCTAGGTGTTCTTATTGGAAAGGCAGCTGCAACCAACTATTGGGTAGAGTGGCATAAAGTGTTTGGGTTTAAATGGCACTGCAGGGCACCTGGGTGGCTCAGGCGTTAAGAAGGCTCTGCCTTCTGCTCAGGTCATGATCCTGGAGACCCAGGATCGAGCCCCACATCGGGCTCCCTGCTCAGCGGGAAGCCTGCTTGTGTTCTTTTGCTCCCCCTGCTTGTGTTTCCTCTCTCGCTGTGTTTCTGTCAAATAAGTAAAATATTTAAAAAATAAAAATAAAAATAACAAATGGCACTGCAACTTTGGTTTCCTCTTCAGAAAGAGTGAATCTTAGTGACCAAGGATATACTCTTGTCTTACTATTGATACCAACTATGCTGTTGATGTTTCTGACTTTTTAAAGGCCACCAGGAGCCATGTCTTAGAGGGGACAGCAGCTGCTGGAGATTTATGCCATTGATTTTTCTCCACCTTTGAGAAATGTTCTTGGGGCTCAAAGTGGGTCTAGCAGAAAAGCCATGAGTCTAGGTCTCCACAAGACTATCCCTGGGTAAACCAAGAATGACTCAGTACAAGCCACATGAATGCCAGCCCGGCAGAATTGTGGCCTGTTACACACATCTGGACAGAACTTGGGAATTATCTGGTCCAGCTCCCTTGTGGATCAGTCTGTATAACATCGCCATGCTACAGTAACAAACAACCCCCAAACCTTAGTGGCTTGAACCAACATCGTTTCTTTCTCATTCATGTTTACATGTCCACTGCAGATTGGCAAGGGGTCTCTGCTCATCATAATGCAGGGATGCAGGCTGAAGGGAGCTCCATATTGACCTGTACTTCCACACCCACCAAGGACATGGCCAAACTTAAACTAACTGTCCCTTACTGGAACAGTAAGCCAGTGTCCCACACCTGGTTTGCAGCCTATGGGGCCATCCCTGATTCTACCTGGGCTCCCAGAGGACCCTTCCCATGGGAGCAGATCTAACTGTGCCTGCTTCCATTTGAGGGCCTTCTGGGAGACCCCATCCCTGACCAGACGAAGTTCACACTGTCAGCATGGCCATCAAAGTCATGCCCCTGCTCACTGCTCGGGCTCCTCTCCCTTTATCCCCCACGTATTCATCTATCCATTAACATCCACTGAATGCTGACCACTGTGCCAAATTGTGGGCAAGAACGCATATGCAAGACCATCCCCGTGAGCCCCTTACGAGCCAGAACCATCTCTATCTTTACCTAAACACTCTCAGGTCCGGCAGCCTGCCCACCCAGGGTTTCGTACCTCAAGGCTTTTGCCCAAGGCCCTGCCATCCTTCCTCCCCCCACTTCCAGTTCAGAGCCTCCCGACTTCCGCAGGTGGGGCTGTGTCATTCCTGCACATGGCACCATCCCAAGGCCCCCAGAGCGTTATTATAGGGCTTGTTCCCCAGCAGACTGTGGGCTCCTCAGAGATTATGATAGGTAATCCTCTGCGGAAAACAGTAGCAATTTAAATGTTCAACCACAAGGAATTGTTAAATATGGCATTCATATTCTGGAATATAAAAAAATACTAAAAATGATGAGGTAACACTCTCTGAATTAACAAGCTTCCTTTAGAATTATTCCAACAACGATACAGCTTATCCATGTCAGTAACCTGAGTGTCCACCAAGAGGGTACAGACCAAATGTATTAGAGGCCAGAACTGTAGAGAATGCAGCTGTTTAAAAAATAAAATAAAATAAAAGAGGGCGCCTGGGTGGCTCAGTGGGTTAAAGCCTCTGCCTTCGGCTCAGGTCATGATCTCAGGGTCCTGGGATCAGGCCCCATTGGGCTCTCTGCTCAGCAGGGAGTCTGCTTCCTCCTCTCTCTCCGCCTGCCTCTCTGCCTACTTGTGATCTCTCTCTCTCTGTCAAATAAATAAATAAAATCTTTAAAAAAAAAAATAAAAGAAGAGGGGTCCTGGGATCAAGCATCTCGTCGGGCTCCCTGCTCAGAAGAAAGCCTGTTTCCTCTCTCACTCCCCTGCTTGTGTTCCCTCTCTCACTGTGTGTCTCTGACAAATAAATAAATAAATAAAATCTTAAAAAAAAAAAAAAGACAGCTCTGTACATGCTGGTCGGAACCATCTCGAAGACACACGGGGAAGTGTACAAACTGGATGTATAGTGTTCTTTGCTGCACCAAGTGGATCCTGGGGAAACAAATAGGTCTGCTTATGTACAGGTAGAATCTCTCCAAATAGATACAAAAGAAACTGGTATTAGTGACTGCCTCTGAGGTGGGGACCCAAGTTTGGGGCCCCAGATAGGAAATTTACCATTCTGTCTACCCCATGCACAGATGGAATATTTTTTACAACATGGTTGGGGGAAAAAAAAAGTCGGGAAGAAATGTAACATCCCAAGATACCTTATTATCTTGAAGTAATAACTTCAGATTTTGAAATTGTAGGTACAATGGGACACCTATTTTTGTAGAAAAAAATGTACACTGTATCTCAATGTATGGAAAAATGTTGGGGTGCCTGGCTGGCTCAGTTGGTAGAGCATGCAACTCTTAATCTTGGGGTTGTGAGCTCAAGCCCTGCTTTGGGTGTGGATATTACACAGAAGGATGGAGGGAGGGAGGGAGGGAGAGAGGGAGGGAGGGAGGGAGGGAGGGAGGGAGGAAGGAAGGAAGGAAGGAAGGAAGGAAGGAAGGAAGGAAGGAAGGAAGGAAGGAGTTGCATTATGTACTGCTTTAACTTGGTTTCATCTAACATTCTTCTGTTAAAAATTCAAAAAGTAAAAAAGGGTATAAATGAAAACATATTCCCCTTCCCTCAATTCAGCAGTCTATCACCTGCTCAGTTCTTCTCTCTCCAAAATTTGTTAACAGCCTGTAAGTCTGGGGATGGGACCACAGGGGGTATTTTCTTTTTGTGCTTTTCTGAAATTTCTAATTTTTCTCAATAAACCTATATTACTATGGAAAAAAGAAAAGTAAATACACAAGAAAAGTAAATAAGGATTTACTTTCTTTCTAAGGATTCAGAATTAAGAGAGACCCTGAACCTTCCTCCCTCCCTTCCTTCCACTATAGAAAGTCTCCTCTGCCCCTGGTCAGCAGCCTGGGGGACAGAAGCCACATTTCTAAGTTCTAGGAAAAGCCTCCAGTTCAATTATTTTTTTTAAGAATTTATTTATTTATTTGACACACAGAGAGAGGGGACACAAGCAGAGAGAATGCGAGAGAAGCAGGCTTCCTGCAGAACAGGGAGCCCGATGCGGGGCTCGATCCCCAGACGCTGGGACCATGACCTGAGCGGGAGGCAGACGCTTAACGATTGAGCCACTGAGGCACCCTCTACTTGAATTCTTAATAAAATCCTCCTTCCTCACCTCCTGCTCTGACTTCAGGCCTGCAGCCCTCCCTCCTCTCTACACCTCGGCCACCCGGGCCTCCTTTCAGATTGGAAGGCAGCACTAGGGAGAAGCAGCCCTGTTACCCGGTTGATTCTTCGGAGGGGCTGAACACGGGAATTCTCCTGTGTCTCGTCCTTCCTCAGAGAGTCTCTAGAAACCCACCCGAAATACAGAAAGGCAGGAAAGGAAGCGAGCCGAAGAATCCCTCTTTCAGGGGAGGCCAGGTTAAAAACAACAGGCCTTGTTAAAACCGCACCTTAATGAGGCTCCTTCCCAGCCTAATTGTCGCCATGGCAATGACCCCTAGCGGCCATCTTTAATTAACTCGGCGTCGGAGTCACCAAATGAGCTCTCTAGTAAATTGCCCGCCAGCCCAGGCAGTCACGCGGCCCCTCCTCTGTCCTTTGGCCTCTGGCAGAGCTTTCTCTTTATCTCCTGTTTCCCCCGACCAGGGCCAGGGGAGGGGCCGGGACCCACCATAACACTAACAACAACAACAGCAGCAGTAGTAGTAATAGTTCTAGCATCGCAACATGGTGCACTGATCAAACATGCATACAATCAAGCAATTTATATGTATTATCTCTTTAAATCTTCACAGGAATCTTATGAGGGACACACATAACATACACCTAAGGCACAGAGCAGCTAAGCCAGTAGGTGGGAGAGCTGGGATTTAAACCCGGCACTGTGGGGGCGCCGGCGGGCCTCAGTTTCATTAAGTGTCTGACTTTTGCTCAGGTCAGGATCTCGGGTCCTGGGATAGAGCCCCACCTAGGGCTCTGCACTCAGCAGGGAGTCTGCTTCTCCCTCTGCCTCTGCCTTCCCCCCTCCCTATCCCTGCTTGTGCTCCCATGCTCTCTCAAATAAATAAATAAAATCTTTAAAATTAAAATTAAAAAAAAAAACCACAGGCACTGTGGTAATCCAGAGCCATCATCGTAATGCCTCCACGGGAAATAAATGAAGTTCACAGGGTCACCTGTTTCTCCTGAGCCCAGTAAAGACCTGGAGTCTCTGCTACTTCCCAGCTGTGTGACCTTGAGCCACTTACTTCACATCTCTGAGCCTGTTTCCTCATCTAGAACAGAGAAGGTGATCAAACTGGGTCAGGAGTGGGGGCAGGGCCCTGAGAGCCTCATCAGCTCTGTTCACTAAACACTCCCGAATCCACCAGAACCTTCCTGCTGTTTTGATGCTGGTGTGGTTTCAGAGGTGAGATGGCATGAAGGTTAAGAGATAATAAACGTGATCACCCATGCAAAGCCCAGAGCCCAGTGCCTGCCCATAGTTAAGTGTTCCGTGAATATGCGCTGCTATTATTTTCACAAAGTGGATGGCCCTGGGGCGCCAGCGTGGCTCAGTGGGTTAAACGGCGACCTTTGGCTCAGATCACGATCCCAGGGTCCTGGGATCGAGTCGGACCCTGGGATCGAGTCCCACATCGGGCTTCTTGCTCAGCAGGGAGCCTGCTTCTGCCTCTGCCTCTCCCCCGCTGCTCATGTTCTCTCTCACGCTCTCTTGCTCTCTCTCTCTCTCTCCAATAAATAAATAAAATCTTAAAAACAAAACAAAACAAAACCCAAAGTGAATGGCCCTGAGAAAGACCTCCTCCAGGATACAGCTAACAGTCAGAAACATGGGCAAAAAGAAGCAGTGGAGGAGGCCCCATTACGACCAGTTTTAGAATAGGTGGGCAAAAGGCTCGGGGGAGCATGTCCTGGAGTAGCAGAGTATAACTGTTGGCCAAAGATGGCAGCCTTCATCTTGTTCTGGCCTTGCCCACCGAACACGCTTACATCGGCTTAACCAGATGAGATCAGGAGACCCAAGTGCCAACCACCAAAGCACACTAAGCCAGGGGAAGCAAGAAAGATTAATGGGCACGCCCCCACCCCACAACACGCCCATCCCAGGGGCGCCCCCTGAACAGTGCACAAGGTACTTCTGCTTACATTTATCTGGCCGAGGACTTCCTCACCTGTCCCTACTTAGCTGCAAGGCAGGCTGGAATTGCAGTGGTCATTGGGGGCAGCCATAGGGGAAGGAAAGTGATCTGTAAAGCATTGCCACAAACCTTCAAGCCCTTCTTCATACCACCCCAGAGTAATATTTCCAAAACTGCAACTTCTGGCCAAGTCTAAATCTGTCAATGGCTCTCCACTGTCTACGACATGAGCTCCAGATTTATGAGCGTAGATTATAAGACGCTGCAGGATCTGGCTCCATTGCTGTCCCACTAACCCTTCGTTCTAGCCACACCAGGCCGTGGGCTATTCTCTAAATGAACTATGCTTCCATGACTCCATGCTTTTGCCCATGCTTGGAATGTCAAATTTTCTCTTCTCCATCTGATGAGAACATCACATCCTCTCTAGGGCCTTCTTAGGGACAGAGAGGAAGGGGTGAGCAGGGTAGGCAGGAAAGAGTGTACATTCATACTTGGGCTGGAAGCAGAGGGAGCCTTCTGCTGTCCGAGGCTAAAGAAAGGCCTGAGGGGCGCCTGGGTGGCTCAGATGGTTGAGTGTCTGCCTTCAGCTCAGGTCATGATCCCAGGGTCCTGGGAGCGAGCCCTGCATCGGGCTCCCTGGTGGAGAGCCTGCTTCTCCCTCTCCCTCTACTGCTCCCCCTGCTTGTGCTCTCTTGCTCTGTCAAATAAATAAATAAAATCTTTTCTTTTTAAAAAGATTTTATTTATTCGACAGAGAGATTCAGAGCACAAGTAGGCAGAGCAGCAGGGAGAGGGAGAGGGAGAAGCAGGCTCCCTGCCAAGAAGGGAGCCCTATGCAGGGCTCCATTCCAGGACCCTGAGATCATGACCTGAGCCGAAGGCAACTGCTTAACTGATTGAGCCACCCAGGCAGCCCAAATAAAAATCTTAAATTTTTTTTCCTCTAAGAAAAATAAAAATAAAAAATAAAAATAAAGACCTGAGCTAGAGATGCATCTGCTATTTGTGTGCCTGCTGCAGGTGAGCTTCAGCTACCTTTCAGCCTTTGACAGGGAAAAGGATGATGGAATCCAATTGCTCTTCTACCGCCCCCATCTGACAGATGAAGAAACTGAGACTTGGAGGCAGGAAGTAATTTACCCAAGGTCACACAGTGGCAAAGTAGGGAGCCCTGGTCCCTCGCTGGTGTTCACACTACACTTGCACAGGTAGGCTGGAGCCTGTATATATATGTAGATGTTTTATGGGGCAGAGAACAGTCCTAGGGACATCATGCTAGGAGGTGTAGTTCACCAGACCCACGATGGGCAAGGATGTGCTCAGAGGCCTCAGTCTCTCAGCACTGCCCTTGGCAGCCCCAGGACAACACAC
Source organism: Spilogale gracilis (assembly GCA_004023965.1). Classification (NCBI taxonomy): domain Eukaryota; kingdom Metazoa; phylum Chordata; class Mammalia; order Carnivora; family Mephitidae; genus Spilogale; species Spilogale gracilis. Next base: position 1,280 of record PITA01008842.1, on the reverse strand, counting down.
ACACCCATGGGGCCCAGGAGCTGCACTTGGCCTGGCTCTGCAGTTCTCCCACGACCTCGGGAGCGGGTGCAGAGCACCTCAATAGAGGCCGGGGAGGCAAGGAAGCATCCAAGACCACATGAATCAATCTTCTGTCCTCAATCCACTTCCCTACTGTGGCCTCAGGCACCTGAGAGCACCAGGTTCACCTTTGTCGCTGCCCTTGGTACTGGAGACTGGGGGCATCATCCTCCCTGACTAGACAGTGAATGCTTGGCCATTGTTCCAAAGGCAGACACAGAGTTAGACAGTCGGCCTCTGCTTCTCAAGGCTGCTTGCTCATCAGGGCTGCTCAGGGAATCACCTGGATCTTAGGGTCCCCACAGGCTGTTGGGAACAGGGCACTCTCACAGCCCAGGTCCCTGAGAGGAAAGCCACTACCATCTGCATAAAGGACCAGCTGAGCAGAGCTAGGCTACATTTCGGGGTGTTATGTCTTTCCCAACATGAAAAATAAAGTAAAAGTAGGAGTCCAGTGTTTTCCCAAGGTCAAGTTGGGCAAGGAAGGTGACCCTGGGGGGCCTTGAGTTCAGGAGTATGGCTTGCCAAAGGGTATGGGAGTCCAAGGCCTTGGACTCGACTCACTGTTTGGCAGAAGGCAAGAGTGCCTTGAGACACCTAGCATCAGTCCCAATCTGGTCCCCACAAGGTCAAGGGGCTATGAATCTCTGATCTCAGAAGAATGAATGTCAAGCCATTTCCCCAGCAGGGATCTTAAGTTCAAACAAAGAAGAGGACCTTATTAAAAGCTCCCTTAAATATGTGTACCCTGAACATTTTATAAGGCAAAGATTGAAACTTAGAACTGGACTTCAGAAGCATGTGGAAGACTGAGGGTATAGTTGGCTAACAGGGCACTTACCTGGCTGCAAATATGTAGCCAGCACTTAACTATCTCTTGGGGTCCCTTCTCTTTGGCCTCCCTGCCAGCTCCCAGTCCATCCTCCTCTTCCTTAGCCTGCCTGAGTTGGTCAACACCAGCTACTATTTCCTCCTGCAGTCTCTTGGTCTTTCCTCTAATCACCCCCTGAACCTCCATTTCTTTTTTTTTTTTTAAGATTTTATTTATTTGACAGAGAGAAACACAGCCAGAGAGGGAACACAAGCAGGGGGAGCGAGAGAGGGAGAAGCAGGCTTCCTGCCGAGCAGGGAGCCCGATGTGGGACTCGATCCCGGATCTCCGGGATCATGACCTGAGCCGAAGGCAGTCGCTTAACCAACTGAGCCACCCAGGCGCCCCT
>PITA01008841.1:0-81651 GCA_004023965.1 Spilogale gracilis | reverse complement strand
TATTCACAGGCTGTAATTCAGCCACATGTTAATGACACCCATTCTGGCTCCATGTGTCCTCTGCCAGCTCTTGGCCACGACTCACAGCTGTTTAGTAGGCAAGTTGGCAAGCTACAGCTAGTGGCCTCGTGTACTTGTCTCTGCATCTCAGCAAGTCAAGCAAGTGTGTGTTCTCGGCTGGGGCCCTTTCCATCTGCAGACACCTTAGCCTGAACCTCAATTCTGGTCCTGTAACCAAACCATCAGTGGGGAAGGCTGATGTGGCAGAGGGACAGAGATGGGACAGATGAACAGTCTATCCCAGGATTTGTATAGTGTTCATTACCCTATCTCAGAGTGCTAATCTCTCCCCCTTGCTTCTCACTGTGTCTTTTAAATTGATTTTATGACACGTGTGATTTGAGTATCTTAATTTGGCAATTGAGGGACTCTGTTCCGTGGCCTGTGGTGAGAAGTACCAGCTTGCCTGGTGGTGACCTTGGAGATTGCCATGGCACCAGGGTAATTTCCCACAAGATAAATGAGAGAAGTAAGTAAGACTCATGATCCTCTATAGATAAAGAAATTAAGAAATTCGGAAAGTATGTGACTTAACCAAGGTCATGCTGCTATGAAGTAGATAAATTGAAATTCATATACAGAGTTCTCCAACGCCAAGCCTAGTTTTTTAAAATTCTAAACAAGATCCTCATGGCAGTATCTAGCTAGCTATAGATATATACCTTGGGGGTTACTATAAAAAAATGAGTTGAATTTTTCTTGTGGACCTCTAAAGAGACTTTGCAAAGAATTCCAAGGCTGTTCTGAGCAGTGGCGTCCAAGCAGAACAAGACGGCACTGTGGCCCAGGCCTTATTTTGAGGGAGCCACACTCACTCAGCATGCCCGTGCTGGGAACGTCCTTAAAAGGGGCCTCTTGTTTGAGGTTGTCAGTTGCCCTTTCTCTCATTGATCTGTAAACACAGTCTTCTTATGGGCAAGGCCTCCAGCCCACAGACACGAGGAGGCTCTGGTGCTGTGAGGAATTAAGTCCAGTAAAAGGGGAGGCTTGCGCCAGAAAGGGTTCTTCATGTCCTTCCCAAAGCTGAGTCCCTGCCAGACCATGGCACCCTTGCAGACCCGGTCTGCGTGTTTGCTCTGGCTCTCTTAACTGTTGACTTTGGGAACAGCTCTAGGTTGGCCTGGGTATAAAACTTGCTTTCCCTAAATAAATGGTCCACTTAAATAAGCACTTTTTGGTTTTCCTTCCATCCCCTTCCTTACTACCTTTGAAACCATGTGCAAATAAACACTGATGGCCTAAAGGATTTTTGAGCTGTGACCAAGGCCTCTTTAGAGTCAGAAGTCTCTCTAGTAAGGGCTGACCGCACATCCTCAACTCATTTGTGTCAATTTCAAAGCTCTTGTGGAAAACATCAGTCTTTTCAGAGGAGGAAATAGGCTTCTCTGGAAACTTGCAGATAATTTTCAGCAATCATTAGGCACATACAGTGTGTTCTTTTTTGCAAATTTGCATTGGTCTTGCTCTTCTTTCCATTTCATCCTCGTCATTTTACCTCCTTCAATTGCTCAACAAATCACTAGGTTGGAAAAACATCACAATAGTTACAACTCCTATTTATGAAAAGCCATAGTTATTAACATGGAAAATGAACATAATACAACTCTATATGTTTTTTATTGTGGTTTTGTGCATGTGTGTTTGCATGTGTGCAGGCACACATATAGACAATATCTGTATTGGAAAGGAAGAAAATCTGGAAGGAAAAACAAAATGCTTAAATGTGTTTATGGAGGAATTATAAGTAATTTGTATCAGTTTTTTTATAACTGTATTCCTTAAATTCATATAGTCACCTTTCATTGCCTTACCATTTTTTAAAAAGCTTCTCTATTTTTCTTTAAAAAAAATTTTTTTTAAGTCCCCATGCCCAGCATGGAGCCCAGTATGGGGCTTGAACTCATGACCCTGAGATCAAAACCTAAGCTGAGATCAGGAGTCGGCTGCTTAACCAACTGAGCCACTCAGGTGCCCCCCAAAGCTTCTCTATTTCTATTTTGAATGGAAATAACAATACTTGACCAGGTCTTTACTGTTATCATGGAGCTTTTTTAAAGCTAAATCATCTCAGCTGAGCTTCATAATACCCAGGGAAGTCAGAATCATCTTTATATCCACTTTACAGGTGGCTCAGACAGACTGAGCATGAAAGGTTACACAGCTACTAAGTAGCAACATGGAGAGGCAGAGACAGATATTCCTCATGTCAAAGCCTGTGAGCTTTCCACCGTGCCACAGCCACTCTAAGTCCTCCAGCATTGTGCCCGTGGTTGTAGTCAACAACTGCTCTGTGGCGTGGTGCTCCAGGGGGATGCAAAAATTGAAAATCCTGCCCCCTGGTAATTCATAGTCCAGAGCAGCCATTCTCAGCCCCAGCTGCTCATTAGATTCACCCTGGGCTGGTTTTAGAACTCTTGATGCCTGGACCATACTTCCTATATTCTTTAAAACCCCTCAGATGATTCCATTGTGCAGCCAAGATGAGAACACCTAATCCAGGGGGAGCTGGCATGCCCATAAAGGCACAAATCCCGAGAGGGACAAAAGATCCCAGGAGGGACAAGAGTCAATGACAGTTGACTGCCTTCCTTCCAGTAACTGCTTCCTGGCATTTTATGGGTCCTTGGCTCATCAGTCTATTTGCATGGATATCCTGAGAACTGAAGAGTGTAAATGACACATGGCTTTTTGTGTTCATCCTCGAACTTAGTTGGAAATAGCTTTTTCATCCTCTTACTGCCTGAGTCGCTAGGAAGTACCGTACAGCAAAGAGCTCTAGACACAGGAATCTGGACAGGTTTAGCCCTGAGTCAGTAAGAAATGTGGTTTGTGACAAGTCACTTCTCCTCTGTGGGTCTCAGTTTCTACCTCTATAAAATAAGGGTCTAAGTGGATGCTGTCTTATGGCCCCTCCAGCTCGAATTTCCGATGACTCTCCGTTCTATAGCCCTAGATTGTTGAAAAGCAGGCAGTCCAAGATAGATAATGAATATAAAATCTACCCCTCTCAGTGTTCTGTTGCTACATGACAAATCTCCTCAAAACTTAATGACTTAAAACAATGGATTTTTTTCTGATTTATGGGTTGACTGGAGGCTCTGCTGCTGCTTGTGCCTGGGCTCACAGGGGCAGCTGAGATCCAGGGGGCCCAGCAGAAGCTGGAGCACCCAAGACCTTATGCAGCTGGCAGCTGGCGTTGGCTGTGGGCTGGAGGGCCTTAGTTCCACTCCGCATGACCTCTCGTCCTTCAAGAGGATAGCCCGGCCTTCTTCCTCACATGGCAGTCTCAGAATTCTAGGAAGCTAAGAGTGGGAGCTGCAAAGCTCCCTGAGGTCTAGGCTCTGGAACTCCAAGCGAGTCACGGGATTATCACTCATTCAAAACAACAACAAAGACAAGATGGTGGAACGGTAGACCCCATCTCTGGATGGGAGCGGCAGCACTGACAGGTTAGGTTGCCAAGGGGTGTGGACATGGGGAGGTAATATTTCATGCGTGGCCATTATTAGAATGATCTGTGTTATTTTTGCCTGGAGACACCATAGAATGTAGCGGTTAAAAGCACAGTCTTTGGTTTCCATTTGGTTTCAAATCCTGCTGCCGCTATTTACTTGTGTATGGGACGCGGGACTTAAACCACCCTGTGCCTGTTTCCTCATTCGTAGTTTGAGAAGGATAATAATAGTGCTCACCTCACAGGGTGACTGGGATAATATGATCATGTCTGCAAAGACCCAACAGAGTAAATGTGTCCTAAGAGCTCTCTGCTCTTATTCTTGGCCCTGATTCTCTGCAGACGCAGAAGGAGCTGTTTCATCCCTCAAGCAAAGGCAGCAACACTCATCTCCCTCCTCCCCAGCGTCACCATCTGTTCTGCTGACTGCGGCCACTTGCTGCAAAGCTGAAGCCTTAAAATTGATTTAGTATTGGTTATAATTTAGCTCATTTATATACGCAGCATCTCTTCCATGAAAGGCCCACCTCTGGGCACTAACTTTAAAACAAGGAATATCACTTACGGCCCCAGGGGGAGGAGTGTGCTGTTGGCTGAATGGCTCTTCTTGTTCCCTGGCAGGCCTGGGCTCCTGACTGCCTGGCTGAACGTGGTTCCAGGTGAGAGCCACCCTCTGCCCCTGGCAATCACGTGCACACAGCATGCCACCACTTGCTGGCTTTGGCTCCCACCTGGCCTCATCTGACTGAAGGCTGAGGGGCCGAGGGAGGGCCTTAGGTCACCGGTGTGGTCTAAACTACTGTGAAGTGCCTGAGGGGCACAGACTTCCTATGTCAGCACTCATCAGTGACTTACCTATGATTTGTTCTCTGGAATGCATGACCTAAGCTTCGTCCAAGGCAGGTCAGCCATACTCAGCAGTATGGCTCTGGGCTTTGGAATCAGACAGACATGGGTTCACTTCCCCATACTGGCCCCTACAAGCATCACAACTTCAGGCAAATGGGATAAACTTACTGAGTCTCTGTTGTTTTCTCTGTAATACTATCCACGTCACAAGATTACTGTAAAGGTTAGAAATAGGCATAAAAGCACCCAGCACTGAATCTGGAATTAGGGGGATTAAATTAAATGATTTCTACAAAGTGCTCAAAGGCTCAGCATATGTAATAAGTCCTCCAAAAAAAAAAGGAAAAAGTTACCTCTCTTTCAGTATCAGGGTGACTCTTAGCCTAAAGTTATTCATTCATTTATCATTTGTGTAACAAACCACTGCTAATCCTGAAGAGAATGACTAAGGTATATTAGCTTCCAAACTGGAAGCTCCCTGAAGGCAGGGACCCTGCCTCCCCGCTCCCCCCCCCCTGTTTAAGTTATCTAGTACAGTGCCTGAAACACAGGAGGTGGAGAGTTTACATTTATCAAGCGAAATAGAATCTAATTTTTGCCATTCCTAAGTCTGGATTTAAAGAGAAGATGAGGAACATACACAAATAACGTGATTCCACTTAGGCTCAGTCAGTCAGTCAGAGAGGAACAAGGGTTGTGGAAGAAATGACTGAGGGCAGAGGCAGGGCTTCAAGAAGAGGTTTGTTTAGAATCAGCTTTGAGGAAAGAGAAGGATGCCGGAGTGCCAGCTGCGAAAGAAAACTGAGAACAAAGAGGACCACCAAGTGTAACCCACAGCTGAAATTTTGCAGTTGGAGTTGTGTGTATCTCTCCCTTTATGTCTGTACGTGAATGTGTCTGACATTCACAAAGGTCTCAAAGGGTGCCTGGGTGGCTCAGTGGGTTCAAGCCTCTGCCTTCGGCTCAGGTCTTGATCCCGGGGTCTTGGGATCGAAGCCCAGGATGGGCTCTCTGCTCAGCAGGGAATCTGTTTCCTCTGTTCTCTCTGCCTACTTGTGATCTCTCTCTCTCTCGGTCAAATAAATAAAAATCTTTTTTTTTTAAAAAAAAAGGGGGGGTAGGTAGGGAATAGTCCTAAAATTTCCCAGGAATAAAGGGAATTGAGATTGAAATACTGTCAATGTGAGTCTCCAACCATACCACCCTGAACGTGCATGATCTCTCATCTGGGATATGTCAGTGTGGTGAAAAAAAAAAAAAAAAAGAGGTGCTCTCATGGAAACTCAAGAAATTTTTTAAAATTCAAGTTCTTAGGATGTATGTATCTTTGGCAAAAAGACTAGTAATTTCAGGTTTTTTTTAAATTATGAAGGCTGTGATTGCAGATATCCATTTTATTTATTTATTTTTTTCTTTACTTTAAATTTATAAAACAGGTCTGTCCTGATGTGGCATTGGATTGTAGAATCATTCTTGAGAGGCCAAGGCTGTCACAAACCTAAAGGGGCTTTCGGGGTCAGAGTGAAAACTAAGTCAAAAGCAACCCACATGGATAGATGATTGAGGATCCCATCTCGGCCAATGCCAGCACAGGCAGCCTCCCAGATCCAGTGCACCCTGTACCTCCACCTACCATCTAGAAGCATCTCCAGGGAAAAAAGTGGGCATCAAACAGGCTGAGATTAACTTTCTACCACTAGATAGAATAATAGCTCAAAATAGAAATCACATACAGTTAAAGAGAAGTTGGCTTGTAGATTTTTTTGGACCCGTTATAAATATATAGGTGGCTGCCTTTCAGTTAGATGCACAGACATCTGTTTGAAGATACCCGAACCCAAATCTCACAGTGATCAAGGCCAGGAGAGGTAAATGATGCAGTGATCAGTGGGGAGTAGAAAGAATTGTCTGGGCTTGAGGCTTTCCTGACCCACCTCCAGCCCCCCACGCTCCCATGCACTAGGGGGAGAAAGTTCCTGCTGGCACCACATGCCCACTGCCACTGCTGGTGCCACCATGTGCCTGGGTTGGCAGAGTCCCACTGGGCACAGCTCTCACAGGCCCTGGGCCTGGTGATGCGTGGCCAGCCCTGGCCTTCACCCTTACCGACAACTTGATCTGTCATACTAGTGTTATGGCTGGGAAACAGAAAAGTGAAACAGGACTGTACTGGTGTAATGTTTTTCATGGAACGTGAGAATGGAGCACGAATACAAGAAAGGTCTAGTCACTTGTGGCTTCTTTGCCGTATATGAGACCAAAATGCCTCAGAGTGAAGCCCTCTGATTTCTTCCTGTATCTTTGAACCCATCCATTTCCTTGTGCTGTGAAATAATTCTGGATAATTTTCTAGAAGCTTGTGGTGTCACTTGCAAGGTAATCCCCACCCTCCACCCCCATTCTCCTCTGTCTGAGAGAACTGGGGCAGGTGAGGGATGGGGACACAGCTGGTTACAGGCCAAGTTTAAACCCAAAATCCTACCGGTGAGGTTCTGGCCAGCCATCAGCTCTTCAGGCTGCGCTCCTGGTTTCAGTACCAAGGATTCTTCCTGAGGGCAACAAAAGTCTAGTGGGCTGTTGTGATTGCCTCTGACTCCCATGGATCTTGCATATCTGATCTGAAGCCAGTGCAAGACCTGTGTCATTCAGGACTCCCAGAGGCAGGGTATACTCTTATCTTAATCTTTAATAACCAGAGAGGGGAAACTATGCACCAAGATTCTTCTTACAAAATACAGTTGTGGGAGATGGAGTGAAAAAGCTTTTATAAATAACTGCTTGAGGCTTGAAGTTGATCTTAAACCTTGGGCCCTAGTTCAGATCTGTTCCTGGGTCTGGCAAGTGGATGAATTTTTCAGTAATAGAAGAATTTGAAGTTCCAATAGATAATCCAGGAATTGAGGAAAGGTGCTTTGGGCTGGATACAACAGAAAGACCAATTTGAAGAGAACTGAAATGTCTAAAAGTGGAGCTTCATGGGATAGCTGTAAAATCTTGTGACGACTCTAAGAAATCTTTAGTCATATCTACAGCACTCATTTGTGCTTTTATGTGAGTGAATTCTTTTGGACGTTGACTTTCATGTCTGGTTGGGTCATCCGTGGGGCAGCACAAAGACAGCACTGAAGGAAGACAAAATCTACTGACAAATGAGCCATGAGAGAATCAGTCCTTAGGAAACAATTACTCGGAGAGACATAAGCCTTCCCCAGGCTGTGAAATTGGAGCTGTGAGGCCAGTTTAGCTGGATCTTGTGGTTTGAGGAGGCCCTACTCGACTTTAGAACTACAGTATGATAAATGAGCATTATAATTCTTCATTGACTCCCCATTGTCTATAAAGTCCATACTCCTTGGTGGAAGAGGGGCTACTCCTCCAAATACCTTTCTTTCTTCAGACATTTTTCCATTTTCTTCCTAAAATGGCAACAAATCCCTTCCATAGATTCTCTTAGCTAAGGCTGGAATTTTCAAAACGACTAAATATTAGAGGAAAGGAAACAAGGGGGGAAAAGTGTAAATCAATTAAATCATGAAATTCTCAGACCCCAGGGCTCTGTGTCTTTGTATGGATGGCATGCAAAGCCTGTTAAACTCTGGCCTCCTCAACCCTCCGTTGTCCACTCTCCCAGCATTCCTCCTTGTCACTGTGCCCTGCAGCATCACCACCTGTTTGAAGCCTAAATGACCACTCTCTCACCCCACCACTTAGAACTCACCACTCTTCACTCCATGTTTCACTGGAGTATAGCATTCCAAAACACTGTAAATATTTTTTCACATGCTTTTCTATTCCAATAGATTGTGAGTTTCTAATCCTAGAATCAAACAAGTGCTTAGAAAGTAGTAGAATGTTAATAAATGTTTGTTGAATTGAAAGAATTCCAAAGCAAGACGGGCAAGTGGAAAGCAAGCGGACTGGTTGCCAGTTCTAATGCTTACTAGCTGAATAACTTTGGATAGGTTTCTTAATCTTTCAGAGTATCAACTGCTTCTTCCATTAGTAAGCTACCCTGCAGGGAGAAGTTTAAAATATGCAAAGTATCTGGCCCATAGCAGATGTATGATAAATGGATGCTATTAATCAGTAGGCTTTCAAGATTTTTCTTTTCTAGCAGTGTAACCCATTAAAAAATGAAGTAGTGCAGTGCCTGCGTGGCTCAGTTGGTTAAGCATCCACCGTCAGCTCAGGGCATGATCCCAGAGTCCTGGGATCGAGCCCCATGTAGGGCTTCCTGCTCAGCTGGAAGCCTGCTTCTCCCTCTCCCTCTGTCCCTCCTCCTCACTCGTTCTCTCTCTCTCTCTCTCTCTCTCCCCTCTCTCTGTCTCAAATAAATAAAATATTTTTTAAAAAATGAAGTAATTCACAGAACTGAATAAGAGCAGAGCTGCTCTAACTTAGGGGTATAGCCTCAGAGCGCTCCTGCCTAACCACTTCCCCATCTTGACACAGCTCACTCTCCACCTTAGAAGACCTTTTGGAAAAAGGAGTAAAATGTACTGCCTTAGACCAGCATGGGAGACACACAACTGGGAGTTTGTGATCTGATTTGAGTTGTGATCTATGTCTGGCATACAGACACAGCATTAAATAACACTGATACCTTTAATAAGAAAGTTATTCCCTGTTCAATTCCTTTTTCATTTTTCTGATTCTTCAAGGGGGGGGGAGTCTTAGTTTGGGGCTAATAGTTTTTCAATTTCTCTCTTATTCCTCCTATGACTCCAGTATTCAAAGAGCAGGCCGGAAGACTGCTAGCTAAGGAGGAGCTATGCTTTTCCCTTCTTAGGACAGTAACGCTACTACTGAGACCTCCTTAGCTGCTTTTGTTTGAAGGCACTCGGTCTAAATGGCATCTGTCATCCACAGAGCTCGGCAAATTATGATACTGTAAAAACAATTGGGCCACCCTGTCTTCTTGGACCTCATATGACTGTGGCTCACAGATCAGTGAAAGAGCTCGGCAGGGGGAAGGACATTAAAAAACTGAGAATGAGTTCTAGGAAAGCCAGGCTACTAATAATATTAAGGACTAACATTTATCAATCACTTTGCATCTTCCAGGCAAAAGTGCTAAGTGCTGTATATGCATTACCCCCATTGAATGCTCACAAGGACCTTTGGAAATAGATGCTGATATCATACACATTTCACAGATGACAAAACTGAGGCTTGGAGAGTGATGGGACACTTTGAGTCGAGGGTACATGGGATCGACCCCTGTGAGTGCAACAGCAGAGCTGCCCCTCTGAACTTGCTCCCTGTGGCACCACAAGCAAGCGAGAGGACTGGTGTGCTTGCAGCCCGCTGCCTGCACCTGCCTGAGAACATTCAGCGTGACTGGGGACACGCCATGTCACCTTTTTGACTGACTAGAAGACTGAATAAGGTAAGCATCACCTGAGGTAGATCCAGCCATTCAACCAGTCCCAGGAACAGCATCAGATTTGTTGTTTTTCCCCTGTGTTGAACCACATCACCTTAGGCTGCAGTGTGACATTGCCTTTATCAATTTAATCTTTCTGAATTTGGAGTCACTGGGGTTAGTCAGTCCCTAACAGGAGAGACTGAGTATGGAGTTGTTTCTGCCTCTACAATTGTAACATGGCTCCTGAATTTGCAATATTTCTTTGTTTTTCAGAACTGACACTTCTTTCCAAACCAGAACACCCAGATGCTAGAGAACAGTGTTCAAGCTACTAAGAAAAAAATAACTTTTCTTTAGACATCTGCCTTCAAGTCCCCATATGTGATTGGCCTTGGGACCCATCACTGCCCCCACCTGGGACTTTGTCCTTTGAGGTGTATTAGGCCCTCAAGATTCTCCTTGCATGGGTATCATTTCTCCCATTTCCTGAGGGCCTTTATTTGCCTGGCTCTGAACTGTGCACTTCCACACATGACCTCTTGTACATCCTTGCAGCCTGCACAGGTCCCGTGCCCTACCACGGCCCTCTCGTGGGGCCTGCTCTTTCTGACTCTTCTGTTTTCCTCACCTCCTTACTTTTAGGGGACCACCGTGCAGTGAACCTCGGACATCTCTGCTCCCTCCTCATCCACGTAGCTACACCTGTATGGGTTCTCTTACCCCTTCTTTAAACTCAGAGAAAGAGGCATTCCTCCTCCTGTTGAAACTCACCCCTTACCATCCCAAGGGCTCCATGCTATTCATTATGCTTTTTTTCTTAAAATTCCACCTCTCTTGCGCCTTCCTGACAGCCTCTGCTAGAATCTCTCCTATCCTTAAATACACACATCTTCTCTTAAACTTCTGGTTCCTTCTCATTTCTATTTCCCTGTCTACTCTGCTGAGCCAGACTTCTCAGATGGTGATTTCCACTTCTTTGTATTTTCATCTCTACCTGCCATTCCTTGTGGTCTTCAGTGCCCACTACTCCATCAACGCTCATTTGACAAAGGTCACATGTCATCTAATCGCCAAGTCTGTTGATAAGATTTTTGAAATGTTCTCCTTGGGCATCTTTAGGACGCTCGGGATGTCAATCATTTCTCCTTCCGAATTACGTCTTGCCTAACCTGACTTCAGAGACCACACTCTCTTCCTCTTTTTATTCCTCTGATCTTGCTCTCTCAAGCTCCTTCATAGGACCCTTTTCTTCTGCCCTTTGGGGTGAGTCCCTGACTGCCCCCTACAGCCCTATCTCCCACTATGCCCCCCCCCTTATTTCATCCTGTAATGACCCTCAGTTGTGTGAGGCTATCTGTACACAGCACGCAGCTTCATGATTCCTCCTTTGCTCATGCAGTTCCCCTTCCAGGGATGCCCTCCCCACTTACTTGGCCTGGTTAACTCTTACTCATCCTTTGAAGATCAGTCTGGGCTTTATCTACCCTTTGAAAACTACCCTGGCCCCTCCTCCTTTTTCCTGGATCCTCCCAGGGGCACAGTGGCACCATTTTCTTACATCCTTTGTCTCCCTGCGTTATTTTGGCTTTTGCTTCTTTGCTTTTGGCTTTGCAAACACGCTCACAGGCAAGTTCCTGGATTCATCTCAGTAAGTCCTGAATGATACCCAACCAGCAACCACCACGTACAGCCCAGGGAAGAGCAGTGCCATGGGCTCCTAAGCAAAGAACTGAGGCAGGAAGCTCAGTGGGAGTCACTGAGGTCCAGTGAGGAGCCCATCATCAGAATCCTAAGTCTTGATGCATGCAGCGAGGCATGGTTTTCTCCCTGCTGGTTTTGCTTCTGTTCCCAAGCTGCCCAGTGTCATTGGAAAAAGTCATGCCTCTGCTATGATTAGCACGATGACAAATCTCTGTTATCTAACCTCATCTGGGCCCTCAGTGCTGCTCAGAAAGCCCCATTGATCCTAGTGGATCCCCATCCCATTCCCCACAACAATTGGGGAAGATCCCATCCCCCACAACAATTTCCAACTGTTTCCACTTTTCTGAAGTCCCCAGCCCACTCTAGCCCCCTTGCCTACATACTTCTTTTTTTTTTTTTTTTTTTTTTTTTTGAAAGGAAGGAAGGAGGGAAGAAACACTGCTCCTTCCTTCTTTATTATTTTTTTTTAAGATTTTATTTATTTGACAGAGAGAAACACAGCCAGAGAGGGAACACAAGCAGTGGGAGTGAGAGAGGGAGAAGCAGGCTTCCCACCAAATAGGCAGCCTGATGTGGGGCTCGATCCCGGGTCTCCAGGATCATGACCTGAGCTGAAGGCAGAGGCTTAACCACTGAGCCACCCAGGCGCCCCGCCTACATACTTCTTTGCTTAGAAAGCTTAGGTTGTTGACTACCCTCCCCCCGCCCCCTCACCCCCTGTTAGATGCTGCTTCATTTCTTCCCAGCCTTTCCTCACTCTTTCCTGCCCCCCTTGAGGGGCCTATTCTCAGTCCTGATGAGGTCCTCTCCCCACCCTTCATCCTAGAGATGCTAGTCCCTGTTTCATTTCCTTGTTCATGCATCTACTCCTTCAGCGTCCCCAGGCCTGTCGCCTCAGCTGATAAACAGGTGTTCCCCTTGCAAATAAATACAAAAATGAATAAGCAAACAACTTTTTTTCCCCCAACATGCTTCCCACTCACAATACCACCTTCACCTCTGGGCTTATAGTTGTGAATTATATAAGTCATCTGTGCTCATGGTAGAAGAACTAGAAACTGCACATAAACAAAAGGAAAAAAAAATCTATCACAACTGCTCACGAATAACTCTATTATTGTCTTGGAGTACATTTCCTAAACTTTTTTCTATGCACATATATATACATAAATAGTTAAACAGAATTAAAGATAAAGATAAAATCGTATTCTACATTGTGTTCAGTAACTTGCTTTTCTTACTTCACAGTGTAAACGGAGCATCTTTCCATGGGTCATCTCCTGTCTTAAGATTCTTAACTTAATCCTATCTGCAAAGTCCCATTTGCCAAGTAAGGGAACATATTCACACGCTCCACCTGTGTGAACATCTTTGGAGAAGGTATTCTGCCTACCCCATGTAGTCATTAGTCTAGAAAAGTAGAAGGGATAGCAGTGTCAGGTGGGGGTTCCAGCACAAGAATTCCAGGCAGAGCTCTGATTGGGACCTCACTCTCTCCCTATCCCCCAGAGCCTCCATGCTCATAAATATAGGTCTACATTATATTTTTAAAAAGTCTGCCATTATGATGGACAGTTGGGGCGGGCATCATCTTTCTTCTTTGGAAGATGCACTTCCACTTTCTCACACAATATGACTCTCATGGGTTTGTCAAGGAAGACACATGCACTCCAGCTGACCAATCACAGTACTCCACCTCTTTGGACACAGCAGTTGGTTGAAGGATGGGCAAGTGACCCAAACAGGACCAATATTATTGGGCCAGGGTTCTGGCCTAGAAGATGATCCTGGCCTAGGAGGTAAGACAAGGAAGTTTTCTCTCTGATGGAGACAGTGAGCTCTAGAAATACTGGAGCTAGGGGGCCATTCTTTCCACCACATAGAGAGATCTCTAAAAATGCATCAATCTCAGAGGAGAAGGAAGAGGGAGAAGGAAGGGGGGAAACGGAGGTGAGGGAAGGGAAATTTCAAGATCAGCATTTGCTTAAGTCTAGACAATTTCTGTACTCTTCAGTTGCATTAGCTAACAAGTTCCTTTTTCCTTTCTTTGCTTGAACTAGTTTGATTCAAGTTTCTGTTACTTAAAAGAGTTCTTATTAATACCATATTATTCCATAGTATGAATGCATTAAAATCAAATGAACCAAATCCTTTAATATTTGGTTTTTAGACTGTTTTAAATTTATTGCTAGTGCTATTTTAATAATACCATAGTAAACATCCTTGTATGTTTGCCCTCTGCATACCACTGATTAGAGTACATTCAAGGAGACCCATCAAGTTAGCCAACGGCAATCTGGCTACAACCCACAGCTCTGCTTAAAGGGCCCTCTCCTAGGTTCCCAAGCATCTAACTGACTATTCCAGTAATCCTTTTCTTATCCTCATCCTATTCAGCCTTTTCCCATTCCTTCCACCTAGAAAATTTCCTTTGACTTGAATGAATCTTTTGTAAGGACTCCATTTTGTCCAAGCTGCCATTTTGTTGCTTACTCAGACAACCACTTCCAGGAAGAATGGGTGGCCAACTTCCGCCATCCTGTTGTTTACATTCAAAGAGTCAGATCAGATGGAAACGCCCAATCAGTTAAGCTCCTTCACCTCCCAATGGAGATGAAATTAACTCATGGGCGGCTACGTGATTGTAGTCAGTTCATACTACGTGGTTTGCAGTTTTGCCCTATAAAAGATAGCCTGTAAGACCGGGGGATCATCGCTCTCTCTTTGGAGACGGCCCTGACTGGGAAGGGCCCTGACCAGTAGGTAGGGAGTGGTGACGACTGTAGCAAGAGAGTTGAGCATTTGCTATTGCTGTAACAGTGGGGTTATTAACCTGGAGGAACTAGACCAGGGAATTCCCTCTGGGTTCGAGGGGTTTCATGAATCCTCTAGACTTGCATGCAGATATTTTTCTGATTGTGCATTTATTTTTCTAGGAAAAATATACCTATAGCTTTTATCAAATTTTTTAAAGGATCTCAGACCAAAAAAAAAAAGATGTAAAGCACTTCTGTGGACAGCCTCCTAAATTGTGTTTTCCTCAAACGGCTTTATGGAGCCCCAATTTAGAGAAGGAGCGAGGCAAGTAACCCAGTAATGACCAACCAGCCTGACACATACAATGACATGGTGAAGATTACAGGAGGTTCTTGATTCTTCAGGGAGAAGAACAGGCCCTGTGGGCAGTCCCAGACGTTTTAACTTAGTGGCGAAGACAGGTGGGCAAGGTGAGAGGAGGTGCAGCTGCTGTCCGTAACGTGCATTTCATACTTGATCCTGTTCTCCAACCCTCTGTGCTGCTCTGTCTCAGCTTCCCCCCAAACTACTCCTACTCCCTGGTACCCCAGAAACCAGCCCAGGGCATGACCAGGGACCTCCCTCCAGCTGTGCCCCAAAGCACAGAAGTTTGCAATATCTAGAAATATGCACATGTGGGAACCAGTGCTCAGGCTAGCTACCACATTTCACTTTCATGATTTCCTCCCTGTCTTTCCTTTATTACAGGACTCTTAAATCATGGTGGCTCTGTTCAGACTCCTTATCTTAGTAACTATCTGTGTTTTGAATTCCTTGCTTCCCCGTCCCACCAAGTTGAATGGGAAATATTTCCTGTCAACATTTCTTCTGTCCTCTTTGATGACTGTAACTTGAGCCATTTGTTATCTTGATGAATTTCATTTAAAAAGGATGAAGACCCCTTGTTCCGAGATCACTCATGAAGATATTAAATAAACCAAGAGTGACCTTCATTCAGATTCCATCACAGCCTGCAGAGACCTCCCAGAAGGTAGGCTAATAGCTTTGTATTTTTATCTATTCCGTGGTCACATCTGTGCCTTGACAGGCCACGTTGGATTCTTTCCAAGAATATAATTTCTTGAGACCAATACAGTATTTCTTGAAATTTGTAATCTGCCTTCATCCCCCAGGAGTGCGTCTGACCCATGCATTCCAAATACCGTTCAGTCTTCCACAGAGCGTCTGTGTTTTAGGTGTTTTCTCCCCACATGATGACATGGAGTATTGCTATACACACACAAAAAAGGGCCCATGCATCTCTGGTATTCAAGACCCATCAACTTGGTGACTTTTCTTTCTAGATGTTTATCCTCTACCCAGACATGAGGTCTAGACTCAGATAACCTACCCTCAAATTCTGGCTCTTACACTTCCTAACTGTGCGACTCAGGGCAAGCTGATTAACATCTCTGAATCTCAGTTTCCTCTGTCACCGAGTGACCAAAAGAATTAAATTCCTGAGTTACTGGAGTTACTGAGGCAATTAAATGAGGTAACACATAGAACGCATTTAGTGAAGTGCCTGGCCCCTTAAAGTGCTGTGGCAGGGAGAGTGGCCCCCAAAATGTCCACATCCTCACCTCTAGCACTTGAGAAAGAAAGAGCACAGATATAATTTAGATTAAGGACCTTCAAATGAGGAGATTATCCTGGATTTTGTGAGTGGTCCAAATCTAATTACTTGGGCCCTTAAAAGCAGAGAGTTTTCTCTGGCTAGAGGTGGAAGAGAAGCAGTAATACGTGGAACTGGGTGCTCGGCGGTGCTGGCAGCTCAGGGTGCACACCCAGGGGTGGGTTCCAAGGCCAAGAAGAGAGTGGTGCTGACACCAGGCTCAGGGCCCTCCGCAGTGGAGCAGATCATAGAGGATGTGTGGGAGGCACCCGCCAAGGACCGCATTTTCACCACCCCAGTCCCAGAAGATTCCCCGGGCCTCCCTGGGAGGGCGGATGACACAGGTCCAGCTGGAGCTGCTCTACCACCAGAGCCTGGCCTGCACAGCCATGAATCAGCAGCTGCGGCAGAAGTGCGAGTAGGTGTTGGCCATGTGGAGTAGGTGGCACCGCCAGGGCCATGGCTGCCTCTTTGGGCTGACTTGGCTCACCCGCTTGCCTGAGCATGTGCCCCCTGGGCAGGGTGTACGACAGGCTTGCTGGAACCTTTAGTTCTTCCCACCACACCTGAGCTGGCACACCTCAGATATGGGCCCTTGGGTCCCAGAAACAGGTTCCAGGCTCTCTATTCCATGGCCTAGCCATGCCCTGATACCTGGCGATCTCAGGGGACAGAGTCTGCATGTGGTGTGGCAGATACACCTGTCTCAGTTGGGCACAGGCCCCTCCCTGAGGGTCAGGTATGGGGCAGTGTGGATGCCGCTAACTCTGGACTCCCCCAGCCATGTGGAGTCCCTAGCACCTGCAGGCCAGTCCATCCATCCTTCCCTCCCTTTCTCTGATGACCAAGCTTCACCTCATTAACCCAGCAAACTGAGTTGGCAAAACTCGTCATGCTATCTCTGTTCATTCCTGTGTGAACTATGGGCCCCCAGATGTTCCAGAATAGCATGGGGGTTCTATCCCCTCTTCCATCACAGTGGCCATGGCTGTATGAGGAGCAGTTGTCCGGCAGGGCCCAGGTCTGAGATGGGGCCCCTGGCAGGTACCACCCATCAGCACCCCCAGGACCCCAATCTAAGGCCTGGGTACTCTTCCAGCAAGCACTTGCTGGTTCATGTTTGGGATATAGGACCAACCTGTTAGCTGTGGGATCCACTTACATGGGCATTGTATCTGGGCTCCCGAGAGAGGATGAGCTGGTCAGTGACCCACCAGAGTCCTCTTTGGGCTGCCTCGGTCCTGGCAAGTTTTGCGTGTGGGCAGGTATACAGGCACAAAGCAGGAAAGGAATCTTGGAAAAGGCTTTTCACTCTAAAAGACAAACCATGAGAAGACCAGAGAGGCAATGACCTACAAGAGGTGGCCCAGAGGCCAGGCTGCTCATTGGTGTCCCTACTGAGTCCCTCAGATAAAATCCTTTCTGCAGCTGCTGGCCTGACAGTCACTCTCTGAGCTGTGGTCCCTGGAAGTTCAGAGAAGCATGGGGACCCCCACACACAGCAGGACCCTGACATGGGTGACCCTGAGCATCCCAGGAAGTGTTTTGTTTCCTTGAAGAAAGGGAGCCTTGCTTAAGCCTGAAAGACCCCCAAAACTGGACATCAGAAACTGGACAAGGAAATGTGGGTGTGGCTCCAGTTACAGCAACGGATGCCGAGGCTAGCGTGTCTGGGGCCCCCAAGGCCCACAGTGCACCCTTCCCCAACTGCTAACAGCTTGCCCTTGGAGCAAGGTGCTTCATGCTTCCCTGCTTGGCCCTGGCTTCCAGGGCCTACCTGCCCTCCTGGGGCGCTGTGTACCTGTCAGAGGCCCCTGAGGTCAGTCGGAGACACTCCCACTGCCCTCCCTCCAGAGGCTGCCGTGGTGGATCCTGGGTCCACACTTTGGCGTTCAGACACCTGTGCAAAGGCATCTCCTCAAGCACATCACAGGTTGTTTGCTTCTGGAAGAAGCCAGGCCCTACAGTCAGCACACTGGCCGGGATGGAGGTGCGCAGGATAGAGGATGGAGGTGCACAAGTCCCCCTCCAGCCTCCAACCTGTTCTCACCCATGGAAATGGAGCCCTGGGCCACAGCACAGAGTGTGATTTGGTAGCTGGGTTTATTAAAGGTGCACATCAGAAAACAGAGACGCAGCAGCAGAAGAAATCAGAGATTCGAAACAAGACTAGGACCCACCTCTGTGGGTTGAAAAATGGAGCAGGCCACAGATGAGGAGCACAGAGAGGCCTCTAGGAACTGAAGGTGGTCCTAAGCTGACAGCCAGCAAGGAAACAGGGACCTCAGTCCTAACCACAAAGAGCTGGCTCCCACACCCTGAATGAGCTTGGAAGTGAATTCTTCCCCAGGAGCCTCTGGGAGGGAGCGTGGGTTTGATTTTTAGCTCGGTGAGATGGATGTCATACCTCTGTCCCACAGAAACTGGGAGATATAAATTTATATTGTTTTAGCTGCTAAATGTGTGGTAATTTGTGATAACAGCAATAGAAAACTAATACACTGCTCAATAATATTGGCCATTATTTGCCAACGACACCAGCCTAAGAAGATTCTCCAGCTCACCTGCACTATTCTTCTAGTCTCTAGAAATTTCCTTCCCTCAGCAGCCATCTTCAAATTCACCTCCTTGATGCCTTTAAGATCCTTCCATGAGAATCAATCACCCTTGAGCTTCCAGGGCAAAATAAATGCTTTACTCCTTCTGATATACGGCATAGATCCCTTTCCAAAAAAAAAAAAAAAAAATAGTGCAACAAACTTGCCCAAAATCCAATAGTTACTAAGGAGAAAAGTTATGTTTCGGGGCACCTAGGTGGCTCAGTTGATTGAGCAACTGCCTTCGGCTCAGGTCATGATCCTGGAGACCCAGGTTCAAGTCCCACGTCGGGCTCGGCAGGAAGCCTGCTTCTCCCTCTTTCACTCCCCCTGCTTGCTTGTGTTCCCTCTCTGGCTATGTTTCTCTCTGTCAAATAAATAAAATCTTTAAAAAAAAAAAAAGAAGAAGAAAAAGAAGAAAAGCTGTGGTTGACTCTCAGTGAATTCAGGTCTGCTTGATTCTAAATTTGACATTCTATTGTTTTGTGGTATTTTGAATAAATATTACTTTGCTGTCATCACTACATCCCCTTGGAACAATACCTAATGAACATCCCTGGGGTGCATTAGAAAGATATTTTCCTTTCTAATTAAAGATGAGGAAAATGAAGGGGTACCTGGGTTTCTCAGTCAGTCAAGTGTTCGACTTTTGGTTTTGGCTCAGGTCAGGATCTCAGAGTTGTGACATTGCACCCCATTTTGCTAGGGTTCTCTCTCCCCTCTGCCCTGCCCCCACCTCTCTCTCTCTTTCTCTCTCTCTCTAAAGTAAATAAATAGGCCTTTAAAAAAAAAAGATGAGAATGGGGCGCTTGGGTGGCTCAGTTGGTTAAGCGACTGCCTCCGGCTCAGGTCATGATCCCGGAGACCCGGGATCGAGCCCCACATCAGGCTCCCTGCTTGGCAGGAAGCCTGCTTCTTCTCCCTCTCTCACTCCCCCTGCTTGGGTTCCCCTCTCTCTCGCTCGCTGTGCTTCTCTCTGTCAAATAAATAAATAAAATCTTTAAAAAAAAAAAAAAAGATGAGAAAATTGAAGCCTGGGTAGTTTAAAGGATCTGCTGAAGTGTACTCTGTCCCTGAGAGACCCAGTGTGGGCTTGAGCTCAGGAGTCCTGACTGCAAAAGCCCCTCGTGTCCTTTCTGCCATTCCACAGCAAGTTCCAGTCAGTGCTGGCGAGTTAAATGCTGCGCAGTGGCGGCCTTGGTCTCTCTCTCTCTTTTCTAAAATTATTGCAAGGCAGTATTTCTAGTGTCTCTGAGTCAGATTTCAGTGGTTTTGCTGTCTTAAGTATCCGAGCCACACCTTCCAGTGCTGGGTCAGCTGCAGATTAAATTTGTGTCACACTGACTTCTTCCAGACTACACACCCAGATAGGGAAGGGAGTGAGCGATTCTGATGCCAGCCTCTGAGGCCGCCGGGCCCTACCCTCCTCTCCCCCAACACAGGCAAACCAGCTCCAATTCCCCTTAGTTTAGGGCCAATTTGGTCAATTTTTGGTCAATTTTTAATTAATGTGACTTACTATATGTAAATTTTTATAAAAACATTTTATTTCAGGGCGCCTGGGTGGCTCAGTTGGTTAAGCAACTGCTTTCGGCTCAGGTCATGATCCTGGAGTCCTGGGATTGAGCCCCGCATCGGGCTCCCTGCTCGGCGGGAAGCTTGCTTCTCCCTCTCTCACTCCCCCTGCTTGTGTTCCCTCTCTAGCTGTGTTAGCTGTGTTTCTCTCTGTCAAATAAATAAATAAAATCTTAAAAAAAAAAATTTTTATTTCAAAATAGCACATCAACTGTGAAAAAAGAAACCAAACATCTCATTTAATCCCACCACCCTGAAAACCTAAAAGGCGTTACTTTGAAATTAAAATGTTCCTATAGGTAGCTTATGGATTCTAATCTAATACTGAAAAATGAGTACATTAAATGCATAGTAATGTCTTCCTTTGCCTCTTTAGGGACTTAGTCCTTGAAAATGAATTTGGGTTGATTACACACACTTTCTTTCAAAAAAGAAAAAAAAAGGCTTTATTGAATTTATCTTTTTTTTAAGTCTCTAGGCTTACTTTTTAAATTTCTTGTTTCATTATTTTTCCTGCTTGATCTACATTCGTCCTTGAATGTAAATCACCTTTTTGATTCTGATCTCTAGACATACCTTAGTTTTTCTTTATTAAAGATATTTTTTTTTATTTGACAGCGAGAAACACAGCTAGAGAGGGAACACAAACAGGGGGAGTGATAGAGGGAGAAGCAGGCTTCCTGCCAAGCAGGGAGCCTGATGTGGGGCTCGATCCTGGGTCTCCGGGTTCATGACCTGAGCCGAAGGCAGTCGCTTAACCAACTGAGCCACCCAGGCGCCCCCTTAGTTTTTCTTTAACACATTAATGCAAATACCCTCTTCTTTACCCCTTGAGGAACATTCGTGTAGCTCTGAGGATTCTGCCAAGTTCCTATTTGTGAACTGCTCTCAGCCTGCTTTTCATCAAAAGTTACAATAGCGTTTTCATTACCTCCTACTTCTATACTCCTGTGCTCTCGGTTCCTTGTGAATGGAAGCAAATAATAATTCGTGCAGTGGTATTTTCTGTTTTTTTCTGTTCTTTCTTCGTCCCTGGAGTTCAACTGAATGCAGCATTTTCTGTTTCCATAATTGTATACAGAAAACATTTTCTCAAAGCCCTCAACCTCATGCTATGGCCTTTCATTTTTCTGGCAGTCCCTGTCTTTATTTCAGGATGCCTCAACTTAGGTAACTAGGTTTTTCTCATGTTTCTCCTTTTTATAAGGGGAGGGGGCATTTCTTTCTCGATGCTAACTTCACCAATCTGGTCCTGTTTTAATTACCTGAAGAAGTGAAACATTTAATAGTATTTTATTTGTAGAGGGTGTGCCTAACTGTTCCGTCACAAGACAGTCTCTTGAATAGACCAGTAGGCATTTATTGATAATCTGGCTTGAGGTTTTTTTACCATTTATTAAAGTATCCCATGAGTATGTATTTATACATATTAATTTATTCATCACAACAAATCTGTCATGACTTAACTGGCTTCATTTTATAGACCAGACACTGAGGTTCACAAACATTAAGGATCTTGCTCAAGGTTACACAGCGAGTCAGGGACACAGCCACAGTGTTTACCCAGGCAGTCTGCATGTCAGGTCAGATGTTGGTTCACAGGACCTATCAGTGGCTGCCTAGGAATCCACATGAGTTTTCAAATAAGTAAATTATTTCAAGAATTAATTTGAGAGTATATTGATTTTTTTTCATTTCATTTCATTTCATTTCAATTCATTTATTTGACAGAGAGAAACACAGCTAGAGAGGGAATACAAGCAGGGGGAGTGAGGGGGGAGAAGCAGGATTCCTGCCAAGCCAGGAGCCTGATGTGGGGCTTGATCCCGGGTCTCTGGGATCATGACCTGAGCCACCCAGGCACCCTATATTGATTTTTTTTTTTCAAAAAGCAACTAGTAAATATTAGCTCTCTGCCTTCATTACTGTAGACACTGAAGAAAAAAATCAGCAAAGCACTATCTACCACAGAGGGTGTTTAAATCTGGCTGAGGAGACCCAAGATACAGATAGGATACAACTAAATAACAACAGAATCAGCATTTGAATAAAAGATTATACAGAACAGCTTATCCGGGATTTGGAAATTAAAAAATGGGAAAATAATTATGGGATCCTTGTTGTCACAGTAGTACAACGGACTAGAACCACAGCATGAGCAAATTAAAGGCGATAAAAGGAAAATCTTGACACCATAAATGCATTCAATTAACTTATACAAACTCAAACAATACTTATTAGGCATCTGCTATATGTCAGGCAGTGTTCTCGGTACTGATTGTTAAACTAAGGAACACATTATCAAGAGAAATAATAAAATCACTTTTTCTGGGAGACCTGAAAGTAGGACGGTCTGTATTTAGTTACACCCCGAGGCAGGGAGATGAGCTAGGTGATGATAATTGTACCTAATAATACCAGGCTGAACTGAAAGAGGGACACTTTGTGGCCCCCTCTCTCTTGCTATCCCATCGAGGCTCACCAGGAGAAGAGTCAACCCATCATCTCAAGAGCTCACAGAAATTCAAGGCTAGTGCTGTGTATTTTTCATCATCCAACCAATCCTTTACCCCTTATGTTCCTCTCAAGCCCTTTTCTAGAGCCCTCCAGAGCTAGATGGTGATCCACAAACTTCCCCATGTCCTCATTTCTGTGACCTCTCCCTCCGTTGGCTTTCTGGAAAACCAGCTTTCCACTGACAGTGCTTCTCTCACAGCCTCTCAAGGCCCTGCTCCCTTTCACATCAGGTGTACCTCAGGGCTAGGAGGTGGGGTGACAATCTTCTTTGCACCTCTTGCACCTAGTAAACCTCTTCTCCCAGCTTCCTCTCTTAAACTGCAGCTTCTTTGAAGCTCCTGCCTTCAGGTTACACACACACACACACACCTTGTGGTTGTCAACTATCTGCACTGGGCACTCATCCTCCTTCTTTCACTGAAGGCTTTGCTTTTGGGCCCCAGGTCTGTCATCTTCCAGATGCCTTCAACACTTACCGCATACACAAGCGGAATACCAAATCCCCGGCCTCTCTATCCCGGCCTTTCTTACCTTCCCCAGTCACAAACATCCACTCCCATGATCCCAGCCTAGACTTGCTGTGGACGGCAGCTCCGCCTGGATTTCAAACATCCCACTCCCTGATGAGCACCTTATCAAAACTCCCAGGCTGCCTAACCCCTCCCTTTCCTACTGTCCTTGACCCTCATCCTCAGATTCTTTTTCCCCAGTTTAAACAATCCCTCCCTTGCAGTCACCCTCAACGCCTTTGCTCTGCCAATTTTTTCCTATCTGTATCTTTCTCCCTTTCCACTGTATTCATTTAGAAAAACTTAGGCAGTCACTGAACCAAGTTATGTGCGTTTTCTGTGCCTATACCCAAGCAGCTAAAGATAGCTGGGGAAAAAGAAGCATGAAATTCAGTCAAATGGTTTCTCTCTAATTTCATGCCCACAAACGTCAAATGAGCACTGCCTGAAAAATTGACCATGCTTCTCCAGCAAATTCATTTCCCACTCGCCAAGCCAACCAGCTCACACCTTTTCCTTTCTCCTTAAATTTCCCCAATCCATTCTTACTGTTTTCCTTAACCAAAGATCTTGACTTGGACTCCACTGAGAAAATGCATGCATGCTCGCAGGGAAGAACGGCCTGAAATCACTTCCAAGAAAATGAGTACCAACCTTCTTGCCTCTCACTTATTAAGACGAAATACTGTCACCTCTTTATCAATGCTCCACCCCCTTGTTTGGGCTCTCCACCTCATCTCTTCTACCCTCCTGAGGACTACACTCCTGATACTCCTTAGATGAGCAGTTGTCCAAGTCTGCAAATCTCTGCAGGTCCCTGAGCCTTCCCAGCCGGTTCTTTCCCGACTTCCCCCACCCTGTCTGTCATCTGTGGCCAGTTAACATAACAGTGCCAAGTGAAATCCGGGGTGTCATCCTGACTCTCCCTTCCCTTCAGCCCCTTCGAATCTAGCACTGACTCCTGTTCTTCTGCCATCCTAATCAGCACCTGAGCCCTCCTCCGCACCTGTATCTCAGCCACTATCTTTCGTTCCAAAGCTGGTGTAAAGGTCACCTAACATGGTTCCCTGCTTCTATTCAAATCCCCCAAATCCATTCTCCATGCAACAGCCAGTCAGCTCTCACAACCCCATGGCGGACCGCATCATCCCTGCCCTACACACACAGTCAGTCGGTAGCTGTTGCTCGTAGAAAATACCCACAAAGAGCAGCATATTCTGGCCCCTGCTGCCCTCTGCTATGTCACGCTTTCTATTCAGACTGGCTGCTCTCCTCTCCTGTGGAGTGCTCCAAACCTCTTCCACCTCGTGGCTTTGGCATCCATTCACTTTGCCTGGAATGGCTGTTCACCAGATACTCAGTTGATCTGCACATTCTCATTCTTTGGGTCCCTGACTCAAATATCTTCCTTAGAGAGACCTCCCCTGACAACCCTGTCTTAAATGGCTTCTGCAGATTACTTTCTCTCATTTACCTGATTATTTCCTTCAAGAGTGGTATTATAACCCACAATTATTTGTTTCCTTATTTATCATCTGCCTCCCCAACTAGATGATGAGCTCCATCTTACTTTTAGTGGTTATCCCTGGACCTCCTGCACCCAGAACAACATCTGTTAAATAAAGAGGGTGAATGAGTAAGTTTTTTAGCATTGCTGTGCTGAACCCTTGGCTATGTTCTTTGAATGCATTTCCTCAGTCACTGTAACAATTTCATAAAGTATGATTACTCTTATCTTCATTTGACCAATGAGGAAATGGCGGTTGAGAAGAGTTACTTGCTCATTCACAGAGCGCTTTGACAGCTCGATCTGCCAGAACCAAACACCATATATAAGGTGGCTGAAACAATGAAATTAATTTTCTCACAGTCCCGAAGGCTGGAAGTCCCAAGCTCAGCATTTCTGGTGAGCCCTCTCTTCCTGGCTCACAGCTAATCACCTTCTGGTTCTGTCTTCAAAGGACTTTCCCTCAGTACATGCAAATGGAGAGCCAGAGAGCTCTCTAGCATCTCTTCTTCTAAAGACACCAAGTGTGTTAGATCAGGGCCCCACTGACTTTATTTAGCCTCAGATATTTCCGTAGAGGCTCCATTTCCAAATATAGCCACACCAGAGGTTAGGGTTTCCACATATGAATTGGGGGGTCACAAACTTTCAGTTCCTAATACTGACAGAACCAGAATTCAAATCCAGACCTGTCCAGTTCCAAAACTCTTTGAATCATTTTGCCCTGTTGTACCTGGGTCCCTAGCTCTGCCTGTCCTGAAACCTTTCCACCTCAGGCTTCATAATTCGAGGAGTTGCTGATCTGGCTCTCTCATGGTGCACACCTTCCTTGGAGTTAGGAGACAAGGATGTAAAGCCTGACTTTTTTCTTCACTACCTTTGTGACCTGGAGACCATAGCTTGCCTACCCTGAATGTGCCTCCATTTCTCCGTCAATGAAAAATGAACAGTAATAGGATACTTCTGTGAACTTCCTTCAAGTGGTGAGGAAGAGAAGAAAGCTGTCCTTATGTGAGGCCACTGAATGTTTTGGAGATTCCAGTCTCTTGTTGTTATGAATATTTCCCTGAGTAATGTTAACAGCTGCATGGATGGGGTGCAAGAAAGCTGCCTCCACCCCAGCATGGGGAGACACAGCCTGTGGGAAGGGCACTTTTAAGGCTGTGACTGATATTTTTCCCTTCCTCCTCCTGTTGAATCATCAAGCTTTTGTTTTGTTTGAATTAAGCATTTTTTTAATTTGGCTCATTTGCTTACAAGCTGGGAGGAATTGCCCCAAGGGGATCATTCCAGTAGGTGGCCTGATCCCACAGAGATGGGTGTCACCCTGTCTGAAAGTTCTCAGGAATGTAATTAATCCACTCAAGGTCAGTGGACATTTGACAATAGACTCACCATAACAACAACAACAACAACAACAACAACAACAACAACGCCAGTCTTGAGAGCTAACACTTACAAAATGCTAACTGTATACCAGGCACTGTCCTGAGCAGATAGCATAAAAGGGGATGGCAGTCTGCTCACTCTCCCTAGTAACCACACCTAGAAGTAGATGATGGTGCTGTGTAGGTACTTTAGTAATCATTCCCACAGGATGAAGCAAATGAGCTACAAAGTGAACTGAGGGACCCTGGCTCTAGAGCCTGTGCTCTAAACCATGGCAGTGTGAGACCCCTCTTGACACATGTTCTCTCCCTGCCTATCCTTCAGTCCCAAGTGCAGGCAGATGAGGCTATCCCCGGGGACAGAGAAAGGAAGTACAGCCCTCCATGGGAGGGGAGCAAGTCAGGCCATGCCATTCTAGGATCCAAAGCAGAAGCCTTAAGTCTGTGTAATCTGCAGTCACCACCTACAAGGGTTACGTTTGATGGTTCTCCCAAGGCTCAAAGATCGCCCTGGGCTAAGTGGTCTGCAGCAGGACGCTTAACTCACCATCTCCTCCTGGAGGCAGGGAGCTCCCTCAGGGCTGAGATGGTCTCTAAGTCTAGTAGGGTCCCTCAACAGCAGGAGGGCCAGGACCTTAGTCCATCACCCTGGACCCTACAACGATCACTTAGGGAACAGACATTCGTGAATGAATAGATGAAAAAGGCCAGGAAACACAATTTATGAGCCTGGTATAATGGTCTTTGAATATTTGTGGTTTATCTTTTGTTTGTTTTCTTCTAGCACCACGGCACTGAAACTTGAATCATTTGAAGAGTTTAGTAAGAATGCATATTCTCAGGCCCCGAACCCCTGAGATTCTGATTCATTTGGTTTGAGTGGTTTTTGAAGTACTTTACTGGAATATAATGTGCAACCAGAAAAGTATATATATAGTAAGTGTATAGCATGTTGAGTTTTTATTATCTGAATATACCTATGCACCCAGCAACTAGAAGAAGAAACAGAATATTATTAGAACAGTTTTGGGAGTTTCAGACAAACAGTTCCCATAATTCTCATGAAGGTCCCCGAGCACCGAGAAACTCGGTAAAACACTTCTGCATGAACTCCTGTCTACCTCTTTGAGGATAATAAAGACAAGAGGACTGGGAAGGGACCCTCAGGGAGTCAGTAGGAGGCATTGGTTTTGGGGGTGAGGGTTTAAAAGGCCAACTGAGTCACCAACTGGCCTTTTTTGTTTGTTTTGTTTTTAAGATTTTATTTATTTGACAGAGAGAAACACAGCCAGAGAGGGAACACAAGCAGGGAGAGTGAGAGAGGGAGAAGCAGGTTTCCCGCGGAGCAGGGAGCCCGATATGGGGCTCGATCCCGGGTCTCCAGGATCATGACCTGAGCCGAAGGCAGTCGCTTAACCAACTGAGCCACCCAAGCGCCCCTCCAACTGGCCTTTAAGAAATAAGAGAAGCAGAGCTCATAACCTCCTAATAGCTGAAGAGGGGCCCTGAGCACTCCATGAGAGAAAAGTCCATGCATGCCAGGGGTAGGCCTCCAGGTTACTAAACTGCTAAACCAAACAAGCTTTCAAGAGAAAGACACAGGGGCCTTATTGACCTTCATCATTGAGCCACCTGTTTCCTAAAGGTTGTATATCCCTGTGTCCCTCCTACTGAACCAGACTGGAAAGAGGCCTCAGAAATTCATTCCCAATCTCAATCTCCCCCCTCCACACCCCTAAGACTTGCTTTGGAATGCTCTTTCCCATGCTAAGGTCTTCCACTATGGGTTGGACTCATTTTGATTCTTGAAATACTTCTGCCTTTTTCCTCCTATTTTTCCTTTCTTTAAAATTTTTGGATTCCCAATGTTCAAACATAATGACAAAACTAGAAGTTGTGAACCTGACCATCCACAAAAGTAAAAATATTGAGTGGTGGGAAAGAGAAGAGAAGGCATTACCCTGAATAGCTCTTCATGGCCCATCTGCAGATTCACAGAGATCTGAAGTCAGCCCAAGCATTCTAAGGGGCATTGGGAAGGGGCCCTCTTCTTGCATTTCATGTCCTCCAGAGCCTTACTTTTTAGATTGAGGGACGGTGGTTGTCATTTTGGCAGTGGACCTCAAACAGTTTCTCTGTGCCAGGAGCTGGCCCTGGCAACAGTCAGGGTTCTTTATTTAAAGCTTTTTAGTTACATCAATCTAGCTTTAAGCAAATAGTTGGTTCTGTCTATCTTGCTCTCTCTGCTTCTGTCTTTGCTGCTCTCTGCTTCTCTGTTTCTCTTTGCCTCTGTCTCTGTGCTCTCTCTGCTTCTTGTTTTGCAGGCTCTCTGTCTTTGCCTCTCTCTGTCTTTCTCTGGTTCTAGCTTCACAGGCTCTCTAGATCTGCTTCTGTCTCTCTAGCTTCTCTCTCTCTAGACAGTCAAGGGTCCCAGTCTTTTATTATTCCCAAGTGAGGAAGTTGGGTGGTGCAGTTAAATCTTTAACTGCTTTTGCACCCGCCCTAGAGACAAGATTAGTATTGTTACTGCAGGGGACAGAGTGATTGCTTAAACTCACAGAAGCTGAGACCGTTGAGGCAGAGGGATCAAGGAATACAGATAAGAGATACAGAGATATGATTACCGCGAGGAGGATTGAATGGAACTATATGTCTTGGATAAGCACACGAAGGACATATTTCCCCGGCCCACAGGATAAGTGGCTTTCCGGATTCTAGGTGGGGAAAGCCCAGAGGGGCTTTCATTCACATTCACAGGTACCTCCACCAAAATTCATGGTGGCTCGGGCATGGCGGGAGGGGCAGATCCTCCTCAGCACTGTCCCCGACACTCTGGTTTTTTACTGTTAAATCATTAACAATTTCTCCAACTGTAACATGAGTGAAATGTACATTCAACAGAGGGTTGGGCCTTTGCTTCTGATTCTGGACTGTGGCGCCTGAATTCCTTTTCCCAGAAT
Organism: Spilogale gracilis; assembly: GCA_004023965.1. Taxonomy (NCBI): domain Eukaryota; kingdom Metazoa; phylum Chordata; class Mammalia; order Carnivora; family Mephitidae; genus Spilogale; species Spilogale gracilis. The sequence goes on along the minus strand of PITA01008841.1, from coordinate 52,752 downwards.
TTGTCTTCTGTGGGAAAAGAGTTTGAGACATTTCCAGATAAACCCAGAAAGGAGTTACCCGGGCCTTGTAAGATTCAAGATGATTAAGATGAGTAAGTTTTCTGCATAATTCCTTGTCTCTCAGCCAATCAGGAGCCAAAGTAACAGTCTCCATCCTGTGATCCTATGGAAAGCTCGACTATAAGCCATTCCCAGAAAAATCACACCGAGGGCACATTTCACAATTTGCCCTCCATTCACCCAATCAGTCATTCGCTCATTTATTCAGCAGATTGTTACTGAGTGTGTACTATATGTCAGGCATGCTAAGTTCAGGTGGCCAAGTGCAAGCTCTTTCTCTGGTCCCTTCTTTTTATTTCTTGGGGTGGGGTACTTAAAAGAAGGGAATACAGACCCCTAAAATCATCTTTCCCCCTCCAGTTTCCTCCAGTTTTACCAGGCCCCATTTGGAAATTGAGGAATTGAGGAAAAAGTGATACTCTCCCAACCAGGGTCTTCTCTCAGTGTTGTTTTTAACACCTGTGCCTTTTTCAGGAAGATCCTTAACAGCCAAATGAGGGCCAAGAGGCGCCTGGGCTTTGCAAATCAAGCTGACATATTGCTGCAAGTGAGCCTCATAGGGCCTCTTGGGGGTTAGAGAGTTGATGGGCTCTGGTCAGACCAGGGCACGGTCTGGTTTGAAGAATCCAAGATCTGGTGTTCCACCAGGATTGTCTTTTCTCATTTTCAAACTTTTGATCTCATTCCAAATTACATGTTACAGTAATTTGCATCAGCAGGATGATGATCATTCTGGAAAACTAAAACAGCAGCTTTGCCATATGTTTAAAAATGTGCAGTGTAGTTTTTTTGGTTTTTTGGTTTGTTTGGGGTTTTTTTGGTTTTGTGTGTGTGTGTGTGTGTGTGTTTGCTAATTACCTAATTCAGCCTGCATTTGTGCCTTTAACACTTTCCAAAATGATGTTTTCTACATCATAAAAACAGACCCCAAATTGAAAATCTCAATAGGATTCATCATTTTTTCATAATGCAGTATAGGTGTACATACCTGACTTTCAAGGAAATCCACTATGTGAAAATGGAAGCCCCCCCCCCTCAGAGTAGGGGGAGGGATTCACTTTACAGGCTCATGTGTTCACTTCACAGAATGAGTCTTTTCTTTACCAAAGCAATGTCCACGGGAGTTTCCTGAAAGGGGTATGCTTTCCTAGTGTACTTAAAACCTTGTAAAATTTTTTTGAAAAACACTCTATAGATATCACCTGAACTAGGCAAAGGGAAAACTGTAGTTCAGGGTGAGTTCAGATGGCCCTGGGGTTATTTTTAGAGCCATTACCCCACTTCAAATGGAATACAAAAGATTTGATAACATCTGACTGGCATTCAGTGCTCTGCCCTTTCTGACAACTCTCTCCTCTTTTCCAGACTTGAAATCCCTTTGGTACTTATGCAGTGCTTCTACTGCCCGGTTTGAGTACTGCCCTAGAAATGGTCTTGGTTTTATTCATTTTATGAGCTCAGCTATGTGCCAGATTCTCAAGCAACTTGCCTGCAAAAATTGTTGCAGTTGATGAAGTGGAATGAGGAGCCATCAACTGTTCTGAATCAGTATCTTTTACTGTTAGCAAGAATTCGTCAGAATGAAACTTGACTTTGGCCACTGGGCAGTGTTGTTTTTCTTTTTTTTTAAGATTTTATTTATATATTTGATAGAGAGAGAGAGATCACAAGTCGGCAGAGAGACAGGCAGAGAGACAGGAGGAAGCAGGCTCCTTGCTGAGCAGAGAGCCCAAGGCGAGCCTCGATCCCAGGACCCTGAGATCATGACCTGAGCTGAAGGCAGAGGCTTTAACCCACTGAGCCACCCAGGCGCCCTGGGCATTGTTTTACAGTGGCCTACAGTTAGGCTATCTTCATGAACAAATTATTAAAAATACTAATAGAAAATAAAAGACAGATATGGGTCTAAGCCAACCTGCAAAGATCTCTTAGAGCAGAAGGATTGCTTTAGGAATGTGCAGTGGGAGGCAGGATGTTTGTTGGAACTGATGAGGAAGATAAGTTCTCCCTTTCACCACATTTAATTATCATGAAATATAAATTAGTAACTTCTAGGGGTTGCCATGAAGTGAAATCAGCACAGAAGAAAAACTGAGGCGCAGGGAAGCCAAAGTCCTGATAGATGTCATTGGAGCCCTGGGATCCAACAGTTTCCTAAGGGTACACCTATTTTCAGTACTTCTCAATTAAATGAATGGGTAAATTCACTTTTCACTTGGGCATATTTGGGTGGGCATTTCGTCATTTGTAAATGAAAGACTCCTAATTCTCCCCTTTCCAACTGGTCTTTATATCAATTACCAAGAACTCTGATTTCCAAATTATCTCATATTCATTGGCTTATCCCTCTCCCAATGCTCATCATCTCATTTAGGTTCTTATGACCTCTTACTTGAACATGCAAACTCTTAGTCTGTCCCTCAGCCTCTGCTTTCTTTCCTTCTGTCTTCCCAGAAGCTGCCATGTTAATCCTCAAAAAGCAGTTAGGTTGAAGACTCCCACTCCACTGCCCAAAATCTTTTACTGACTCTCCACTGCCTATTGAATTAAAACAAACCCAGTCTTACTGTACCTGCCCTCCACCCTGCATGTCTTCTTCACTATTCTCACAAAACACTTCAGCTCTGATACTTCATACCACCAACTGTGGGAGGAGGGGTTTCCCCACACCAAGCAGCTTTCCATATAGGTGTCCTACAATTTAATATAATTCTGACACTGTCTACATGGTAATTACTGTCAGATCCCACAGGTTAAGGGCTCAGTCCTACAAAACTACCGCCCCCATTTTGAGGCTGATTGTAAGTAGTAGGTCCCCAGCGTTTCCTCGACCCCCTTCTCAAGGTTGATTAATTCATAGAACTCAAGGTAACATTTACTCTTACTAGTGCATTAAAGGATATAATAAAGGACACAGATGAACAGCCATACATAGGACAAGGTCTGGGAGGGTCCTGAGTGCAGTAGCTTCTGTCCCCATGGAGTTGGGGTGTGCCATTCTCAAGCATATGGATGTGTTCACCAATCTGAAAGCTCTCTGAACCCCATGCCTCTGGTATTTTATGGAGGCTTCATCTTGCAGGGATGACCATCAATTATGAACTCAGTTTCCAGCCTTTCTCCTTTCCCATGAGAATAAGGGGGCTAAAAATGTCAAACTTCTAATCATGGGTTGGTCTTTCTGGCACCAGCCCTCATCCAGGAGCCATTCTGAAGCCCACCCAGAGTCACCTCATCAGAACGAAAGACACTCTTATCTCCCAGAAAATTATAAGGGTTTCAGGAGCCCTGTGTCAGGAACTGAGGTCCAAGACCAAACAGAACTAAAGGTGCTCCTAGGACTCTTATTACTTCGTAAATTACAAGTGGTTTAGAAGCCCTGTTCCAGGAATGGGGGAGAGGCTAGTATATATATTTTCTGTTATCTCACACCTGCTAAATAAAGGTCAGATTCCTCAGTCTGACACTTCCAACCCCTCTATAATCTAACTGAAATGTCTACCATCCCAACTTTTATTTCTACTATAGTTCTGTGCTATTGATACTGACGTATTTTGCATTCTAGTTGGATATAGAAGTCCTCAGAGCAAGTTTAAGGTAGAACCAAGGTCAACTTGTCCAAAACTGCCAACTCCCTCATTAACTGATACCTTGTCCTAAGCCTTCCCTAACCCCATGGCTGGGGACCATGTCAATCCTCTCATCTCTTCACTTCTTAGGACTTTACTTTTTACTTCCTTTTATCTTTCTACATATTATAGCCACCAGGGATATGTTCTGTCTTGTCTTCTCTCCAGAATATTTCCATCCTAGATAGCTACCCTCCTTCAGATAGTATCTGCTTAGGATTCACATTTGTGTGCATCCCCATCTCTCCTCCCATAATAATATTCCACATATTTTTATTGAATTGGTATAAATAAATAAAGGAATGAAAAAGGTTGTTTCATAGATTCTTAGGAAATTGCTTTTGGGTGAATATGAAATATGACCTATAAATAACCTATTCATATATAAATAGATCCTATTGGTGATTATGAGGGTGCTTAAAATTTTGTTTTCTTAAGTACGAAATTTCACTTTTGCCTGTTTTTGCACTATTAATTTTCCAGCAGGGGGCGCCTGGGTGGCTCAGTAGGTTAAGCGTCTGCCTTCTGTCCAGGTGGTGGTCGAGGAGTCCCAGGATCCAGTCCCACATTGGGCTCCCTGCTCAGCGGGGAGTCTGCTTCTCCCTCTGACCCTCCCCCATCTCATTCTCTCTTTCTCACTCTCTTTCCCAAATAAATAAAATCTTAAAAAGAAAATTTGCAGCAGAAAAGTAAAATTTAGGTAAATCTTTGGCAAAACCTTAAAAATTCTAACTTATCACCTTGATGATGATCAAGCTCCACATATGAGTGTAATTGAGAAAGTGTCTGATGGCCAATATTTGAACTGTATTAATAGACACAGTACTATGCACCTAAGTTGTGTGTTTCAGTTTACAAAACACTTCCATGAACATTACTCCATTCCTGTATCACAACCTGTAAGATTAGTAGGATAAGAATCATCAGCCCAGTTTACCAACAAGAAAAAGGTAAGATCTAAGAGAGGCTAAGCAACCAGCAATTTCCATAACTAAGTAGATGATAGAACGAGGACTACAACCCAAGACTTCTAAACTCTCATCCAGCGCTCTTGCGGTAAGCCCATATTGCTTACCTCAGGCTAACTAAGGCAACTCATTCCCCTGAGCTTGGTTGATTTAATAAAGTATTATGGCCATTGATTCTGACCATTGCTATCTGAGGAGAGGCTTAGGGAATGGCATAAATTTCTTGCTCCCCAAAGGGAGACATAGGAAGAGAAGCCCCCCTTTTTTCGTTTTATTTTTGAATATTATTTTGTATGGTGTCCACCTGTTATTTCTCCCCCCATCTTGGCACAAGCCTGAGGACAGAGATAATGCAAAAGAAGGTCAAGCCAAGAGAAGCAGAGTGCCACTCACCTGGAGCTACCCTATGCTAGACCTTCTTGATACGTGAGATAATCAGTCTCCGTATCTTCTAAGCAAGTGTGAGTCAGGGTTTTCCATTACTTGGAACTGAAATCATCCCAACACAAACAATATGGGAAACTTTATGATATATAGATTTGGGGTAGAGAGCCTAGGTTTGAATTAGGAATGTCTGTTTAACTGTTTGTAACTTGAGGGTCATTTCGTCTGATGCAATAAGTAGTGGGAAGTGTCTGGTACATGGTAGATAATAAATAACCATTATTGTTAAGATGAACCCTAACCATACCAATGTCATAAGCCTTGTGCGGAGCCTGACGCAGGACTCAATCTCACAACTTTGAGATGTCAAGAGTCAGATGCTTAACCAACTGAGCCACTTAGGTGCCCCGCCAAAAATAAATATGTGTGTGTGTGTGTGTGTGTGTGTGTGTATTTTTAGAGAGAGAGCAGGGAGGAGCAGAGGGACAAGGGAAAAAAATCTTAAGCAGGCTCCATGCTCAATGCAGGGCTTGATCTTGTGACCCTGAGATCATGACCTGAGCCAAAATCAAGAGCTGAACACTCAACCAACTGAGCTACCCAGGTGCCCCCTGAATTTTTTTTTTTTTAAGATTTTATTTATTTATTTGACAGAGAGAAACACAGCGAGAGAAGGAACACAAGCAGTGGGAGTGAGAGGGAGAAGCAGGCTTCCCGCCGAGCATGGAGCCCGATGTGGGACTCTATCCCGGGTCTCCGGGATCATGACCTGAGCCGAAGGCAATTGCTCTACCAACTGAGCCACCCAGGCGCCCCAGAAAAATATTTTTAAACCATAATTTTACACAAAACAACTTTATTGGTTCACTCATCCTTTCTCCTCTAGTTGGGCAGGCATTAGAATAAGTATAAAGGTTGTTTCCTATCAATCTTAGATCAAGAAAACCCAGCCTCTGAGTGAACCTCATTTCCCTGAAGCTTTGAGATAATTGGGCAGGGGATGAAAGCGTTGATAATAAAATCGCTATTGGAGCTGAAGTTTGGGGGCTGCTACCAAGATTGGAATTTGCCTTGAAGTCAGCAATCAGCTCTTCAAAGAGTAGTCTAACAAATCAAAGACTTGTCATTTATTTGTTTTTAATTTTCCTGCAGAAAGGGTTTTAAGGATTTAATAGTTCAATTTTATTGCACTTTTAGAAAAAGAGAGAGGGAGAGACCTTGCCACCTCTTGTCCTGAATGGGAAGGTTAACTAGAGTCACCTCAGTTTACCGATTTGCTATTTATACAACTGTGAGGTCACAATAGTTTAGGACTGGGCTGGGCCTTCCTGGGTCTTTCTGGATTAGAGCCGCAGGCCTTTTTCATTTTAACATTAAAACAAAAAATATCACACATCTTGGAATGACTGGTGTCACATGGCGTGGTAAAAGCTAATTTCTATTGGCAGCATAATCCCTAAACCACTCTGTTACCTAAGATCCCTCTGTTTGATGGAGTGGTCCCACTTATCCGGAAAGTCTGTCCTTGCTCTGACTTTACACAGTTGATCAATTAGGGCCTCTGCCAGCCTTGAATGAAGAGACAAAACATCTGTGTGCCCTAGGAAAAGCCCAAGGTCCCACACTCAGGTCCACAAGGAGAGCGTTAGGTTCAGGCCTGGTGACTTCAGAGCAGCTTATTCAGGGACAGGGACAGTACTGTGAACAACTACTTACTGATGCCACAGGATCTAGGAGCTGAGTGTTCTTCTCACTAATTTTAGTCTGCCGGAAACCCGGATAAAAAGTCACTCCTCCTTGTAGGAAGTCCCTACCTGCAGCTGCTAGTGTCAGTACGGGATCTCCTGCCAGCGTGACCTTCATTGCTCTGTCAAGGGTGACAGGCTCTGGAGAGGCTCCCAACTTGCACTTCCTCCAAGAGCACGAGCTGCAGCAGAGGGCACCTGTGCGGCCACCAGCTCTGACATCCACTTGCCCTCCTGTGGGTAAGTCCCCCACCCCAGCCCCAGGCTCCTCTGAAAGGGCTTTCTCTGGAATCAGGCTCCCTGATGAGGGCGGAGAGCTAGCCCTTCACGGCCTTCTGCAGGCTTTGAAGTGAACAGAACAAGGGCGATTATTCTTGTGGTTTCCCTAATCTGTGTACCAAGGGCAGCTGGAGCCAGGTGATCTTCTGTTTGAAATTAAACAGGTTATGGATCTGAAAGAACAGGAAGCAAACTGGGGCTTTCTAGGCACAAACCCTCCAGCTGTATCCTGGGGCTGGCCATTCTGACTTTGCTCTCAAAACCTGAGAAACTGCTGCCTTTCCCAGGCTTGGCTGTGGAGGGCTGGTCCTGGGGAGCTGGCTTGATTTGTAGTAACTCCTTTTCGCCGAGGGGAAGGAAAACCAGAGGCCGAAGACGGTGTCTAAGAAATGCCAAATGACCTGCCGAAAACTAAAAATAAATCTCAAATTTAGCTTTTTGTTGTCAGTTTTCTAGGTCAGATTGACTGATGATGTCAGTCAGAACAGCTCAACTACTTTTTTTTTTTTTTTTAATTTATTTATTTGACAGAGAGAGATCACAAGTAGGCAGAGGGATAGGCAGAGAGGAGGAAGCAGGCTCCTCGCAGAGCAGAGAGCCCGATGCGGGCCTCGATCCCAGGACCCTGAGATCATGACCTGAGCCGAAGGCAGAGGCTCCAACCCACTGAGCCACCCAGGTGCCCCCAACTACTTCCGTCTTGGCTCCTCCATTCAAAAGGGCCCCGTCACCTCTACAATACCATCCATTTGGGGCCTTACTACAATAAATGGGGTTTTGTTCTGGATGTGTAAGGGCTACCAAGTAACCAACACGTGGTATCTTCCTCAACTGGCTTTTATACTAGTAGCCATCCATAGAGCTGTTTGAATAAATAATAAAAGTAATAATGCTAAGTAGCTAACCTGATCAGAGAACCAGGCACCAGACAACATGCTACTATTTTGACACATTTCCTAATTTAATTCTCACTATGATCCCATGAGGAAAGGATTATCACTCTTCTATTTTGCAAAGTGTTCTGGCTGTTCTTTGCCTACCCCCCAGCCATTCTGCACCCTCTGCCACCCTGTTTGGTGCCCAGGAGGCTGAGCCTTGCCCACACCACAGCCCAGCTCCCCTGTGAGCTGACTTTGGCAAATTCCAGAGATCAGAGGGTAGGAGGAAGAGAGGTCAGGGTGTTTCAATCTCACTCCATCCCTCCCCCATGTTGTGTTCTTTGCAGTGGCTGTAACCTCTCTCAACTATGCAGCTCTAGAAATAGGTCCCCTCCAACGTGTTCTCCTCTTGGGGCTACAGCATTTCCCCCTGTCCACCTCCCACCTGAACAGCAGTGATGGCTTCTCCCTATTGCTAGACCTTGGGTGCTCTCTGTCCTTGTCTCTTCCCTCAAACCTGTTCTCACCTCTACAAGTAGCTACTTCATGAAGTCTCTTCATTTGAACCAGACAGGGGCAAATTGTGTTCCTGTCGAGATTCCAACTGATACATTCAGCAAAAGCAGTGCAGACTAGAGATTCAAACCCCAAAATATTCAGTAGTTGGGGAGAGGAAAGGTAACGGTAAAAGAAATAAAGTTGGGATGCCTGGGTGGCTCAGTTGGTTGAGTGTCTCCCAGAGTCCTGGGATCCCTGCTTAGAGGGGAGCCTGCTTCTCTCTCTTCCATTCCTGCTTGTGCTATCTCTGTCTTTCTCAAATAAGTAAATAAAATCTTAAAAAAAAAAAAGAAAGAAAATTCAAAGAGCCATAAGAAAGTTGTAGAAAGTGTAATGGGAAATCAAAGACCAACAAAAGTACTTTGTAGAGGATGAGCCATTGTCTTAGACTTTTGATATATGAGTGGATTGAGACAAGTGGATAGAAGGAACAGAGTTTCAAATGCAAACAAAAGCGCATACCCATTTTGAGAACAGAAGTGGTTTAGTACCAGAGCAAGGTTATGGATAGTGTTTCTCAAACTATATCCTAGAGAACTCTACTGTTACGTGAATGTTCTATCATATTGTAAAAAAGAGTCTGCAGTCAAATAAGATTGGAGAACTTTGATCTAAAGGAGCTTAACCAGGTTTCTCTACTCAGAACTTCTCAGAGCATTTGAAAGGCCAATATGCATGCTTGACTTTTTTTTTTCCCCCCATGGACAACCTATTGTAACATCTTCTAGAAGTGTGGGAGGAAATAGAGTCTGGGAAACACATATTGTCCATTAAGATTCTACAGTCCTGTAGGAGTCCCTGGCAGACCAGTTCAGAATGCTCCGTGGCAGCCAGAATTCAGAGCATATTCCATAGAGTTCTGCAGAAAGTCGATGGGAATGTTACAAATTGTGAGCAAATATACCTAGAACACCATCATGTAGCCATAAAATGAGTTGTGAAATGTAACAAGCACCCCAAGTGGACATTGGATTTGTTATCCTGACATTCCCTGTATAGTAAGAATGGTGGAAGGGCATTAGACAGAAATTCAGATTTATATCCTGGAAAACACTGGAGCCCTAGTGGTAAAATGGTTCATACAATGTGTCCTGCTCCTAGTAACAGGCAAGCCAAATCTCAGAGCTGATATTTTAAGCAGATTAGAATTTCACTTATTAATTCATTCAATCATTTGTTATTAAAAATATCAGTTGGGGGGGCGCCTGGGTGGCTCAGTCATTAGGCGTCTGCTTCGGCTCAGGTCATGATCCCGGAGTCCCGGGATCGAGTCCCACATCGGGCTGCCTGCTTGGTGGGAAGCCTGCTTCTCCCTCTCTCACTCCCCCTGCTCATGTTCCCTCTCTCGCTGTGTTTCTCTCTGTCAAATAAATATAATCTTTAAAAAATATATACATATATCAGTTGAGCCTTTCCTATGAGCCAGGCTCTCTGCTAGACTATTGAGGAAAACGACAAAGACGAGAAAGAAAAACAAGACAGAGTTTATGCTGATAAGGAAATCAGGATCACTTGAGGTTGAACATGTCAATATGTACAGTTGACCCTTGAACAATGCCAGGGTTATGGGGTGCTGTATCACAGGACTGTATTTATTGGGAAAAAAAAATCTGCGTATTAAGTGGATTTGCACAGTTCAGACTGGTGTTGTTTAAAGGTTAGCTGTAGTTGAAATTTAAGATATGTCAATACAATTCTCTGAAAGCATAGAGGATGAATTCATGTATCTAGCAATGAAGGATTTGGAAAATTTCAGAGAAGAGTTGATATTTGAGTTTGAAGGACAAAGTAACATTTGCCAGAGGAAAAAGAAGAAAACTTTTAAAAGACATTGATTTTTAGTATCCAGACCCCATATTTAACCACATAAAAGCTTGTTCCTTATAAGACAGAAAAGAGAAAAATCGACTATTTATGGACAAATATAAGCATAAAAACAAAAGAATCCTCCCAAAATGCCTTTTAAATTTAGAGATTTGGGAGAAAATTTTATTACATGAATGTAAAGAGAATATCAAAAGATGTTTCGAGGCCAATGGCTCTGCTTCTTCTCCTTGAATTAAAGGAAGGAAAAAAACCCTTTATTTTCCCTTTTATTCTTGTTCATGAGATGCAGTAGGCAAGTTAGAAGACATCAGAGAAGCCCAGGACTGGCCTCTGGAGACTTTCTGAATTGGACCAGAGAAAATGAGAAACACATAGTTATTTCAAAATGTTTCTAATTTTTCAGTTTAGAATAGTGCCCACAGTTTACAGGAAATAGCTAGTGCCAAAGCCTGTTTTTCTTCCTGATAATTTTAAATTGCTATATTCTTTTAAGTAGGATTAAAGTAAAGCTTTTCTTTGCTGTGCAGCATTTTTTTTAAAGGGCACCATGTGTACCATTGTGGCAGTTTAACTTTACAACTACTTTGTATATTAATCTTTTACATATTATACCTTCCCATATTTATATTCAGAGTGTGCTTATATTTCTAAACATTTAACATGTGTAATCTAAACAAAAAGAGGAATTTCAACAAAGTTTTAAGCACGATACAAATACATTTTATTTATCAAATGCTATAAAGATTTTTTTAAGTGGTTCTTTTTGCTGGCTTTTCAAAAAACCATGGCTAATTGCAGGAGTTTGTTGTGTTTTTATTTTTTTACCATGTAAGTTTTTAAATCCACCATCATAAGAAAAAATCTGATTTGGCCCTCAAAACCTGACAAACATCCAGACCTGGTAATATCATTTTAGCACTGATGCCATACCAATGTGATTGATTGATTGACTCATTCATTCAACAAGTTTTAAAACATTTATAACATTTATTGAGCATTCACAATAGTAGTAGTAATAATAATAATAATAAGTTCAGCTTAGAATTTATTTTGTGCTAAGCCCTGTACCATGTGCTTTATACTGACTGAGTCTTTACAATAGTCCTAAATTAGCCCCAGAGCACAGATAAGAAAAATGAGACACAGAAAGTTATATACTTGCCCATGACCACCCAGAGACTAATGAATTCTAAATTGGATCCAAGAGAGTCTGACTCCAGAGTTCCATATTCTTTGCTACACCAGGATCACATGGTAGGGGTGCCAGACAGATCACAAAATATGAGCATCCTCCCTCCTGCAAAGATTACGGTATCATAAACCCAAAGTCTATGATCTAGGCTCTCTTTTTACAGATGAGAAATAAGGCTAGTGAGGTGATGTACCCAAGGTCACATAGACAGGTTTAGAATGCCCTCCCACTCTCCCCCCCTCCCCCTGCCAATCTCCTGTGTTGTCTCTCATTTCAACTCTCTTTGCCCACGACATGGAGCTGAAAGCCCTACTTAAACCAGTAAACTTCGAGATCCATATCATACACCACAGAAGAAGCCACATTATCACCAAAGAAACCACATGGAAATGATTTTTAAATATGTAAATGTATCTCCTTAGAAATAATCCTCATTGATAGTTTTTGAACTGATTAAATTGTTAAGCTGCATACAATCTCAGACATGAAAAATCAGCCTTAAAAATAGTATTTAGCAGTTTAGATTTAGATTTGGCATTGCATCTCTCACCTACCTGCTACCCTAAGTTTCCACCCATCTTTCAGTCCCATCTTGTCTGCTGCCCTAAGGTCATTTAAAAGGGCATTACTTAGTGATTGCACAACTGGAACAAAAGGAAGATTGAATCCAAAGGATGTTTAGAGCTGGAGTGACTTCAATAGCTGATTCAACCTCCTTATTGTAAGCTTGAGAAAAAGCAGGTCTGGGAAGCAACACAACACCATGAGAAAAGAGTCAACCAGTTCACTGGCGACCAGATTCTATTAGCAGATATCCTGTATTGCAGAATTTCAGTTTTTCCTACTGATAAATTGTGTCTGTGATGTAATGCCTGAATATGAACTGATGAAGCTCAGGCTTTATTGGAAAGGAATTTATCAACTGCCACGAGGAATCTTGATTCTCTTGCAGAAGACCTTGACTTTCTTTGAGATTAATTTACTGCCACACAAGTCAGTATGGCCAGGGTTTATAATTGGGATATAAACCAAAGGGGGGGAAAAAGATGCTTTCTACCAAGAACAAAGCATAATTGCGATATAAACGGAAGGGGGAAAAGAAAGATTATTTCTACCAAGAACAAAGCATAATGATGGCAATTAGAAATGCGATTCAGTTTTCTAAACATGTTATTTTAAATACCCCAAAGTTTATCCCTAAAGGTTGACATGATTTTGACTGATTTTATAACAGCAAGAATTAAAACTTTCTTTTTTTTTTAATTTTATTTATTTATTTGACAGAGAGATCACAAATAGGCAGAGAGGCAGGCAGGGAAAGAGGGGGAAGCAGGCTCCCCGCTGAGCAGAGAGTCTTAACCCTCTGAGCCACCCAGGCGCCCTCTTTTTTCTTTTTTTTTTTTTAAGATTTTATTTATTTGACAGAAACACAGCTAGAGAGGGAACACAAGCATGGGGAATAAGAGAGGGAGAAGCAGGCTTCCTGCCAATCAGGGAACCTGATATGGGGCTCTATCCCAGGACCTTGGGACTGTGACCTGAGCTGAAGGCAGATGCTTAATGACTGAGCCACCCAGGCGCCCCGAATTAAAACTTTCTAAAAATATTTTTTTTTAAAACTGATGAGTGAAAAAGTTGATAGAGTGGGACAGATTGGGGAGAAGTCACAGCCTTGTTATTCAGTAGTGTGATACTGGTTATCTTATTGAACCACTCTGGACCACAGTCTACTCATCTGCAAAATGGGAATAATCCCCATCTCTTCATTTTTCAGTTTGTCTTGAAGATTATGTGCAGTAGTATTTCACACTACTTGGCACACAGTATGTACTCAATAAACAATAGGTATAATTATTATAATCCAGTGCCTGTTCTGCCCCTTCATTCACCCACTGATTTGCTCATTTACACAGTGAAGGCATTCAATGAGATGAAGTTTATTAACTCTGTCAATGAGACAAAGGTGTGTTATGAAGCCAGCGTGGGAATTAATGACTTCCTCTTCCATGTTCTCTAGCTGGAGCCTGATCCAGTGTGTATCTTACTTGCTCCTGTATTTGATTTTTTTTGTTTGCTTGTTTACATCCACAGCATACATTCCTTGAGGTGAGGGAGATCTGCTCTCTCTCTCTCAGGGTCACCTTATACAGAGTGAGCACTCAGGAAACATGGGGGCTTGCCTTGCCAATTGGATTGCTGTGCACATGAAAAGTATTTGACAATTATGAACATGGATTTGAACTGAGTTCTTAAGAAGCAGTGAGGGTTTTGGTTTTTCTCGTTTTGCTTTTGTTTTGGGAGCTGGAGAGTGGGGCAAATACATAAAAATATCTAGGCTCAGCAAGAGGACATCTGTTATTTCTCTTGGAGATCAAGGTACTCTAAAGATCTGTTGCTCGTGCTCCTGTGGCAATTGCCAGAGTAACCTAAGAACCATGTAGTATCTTCTCATTTTACTCTTGACAGCCTCAGGAAAAAACAGGAGTGGGTGCTACTTGTTTAAGCCCTGAGTTCATGGGGATCAACTGTAGATAGAGCTTCCTTGGGTGGGGAGCATTGGACCTGGGACTAGCTGTGGGAGTGGTGATAGGGAAGGAATGTGCTCCTGGGTCCTTCGGTGCCTCAGTTTCTCTTTCCGAATGATGGGAATAATTATCTTATTTTCCACCATCCTACCTCCCCAAATTGGTTACAATGTAATTTTTTAAACTATCAGAACAAAGGAGTCATGAAAGGGTTGAGGTCCTGCTGGAAGAGCCTGCTCCAAAACAGAGCTAAGGCATGTTCTTCTCATATAACCCATGTAACAGTGGCTAATATTTATTAAGGGCTTACTCTCTGTCAGACTGTGCTAAGCGTTGTATGTGTATTAACTCATTCCATTCTCGAAACAACCCTATGAGGTTTTTTTACAGAGGAAGAAATGGAGGCACAGAAAAGTTAAGCCAAAAGCTACACAGCTAATAAATAAGTGTCAGAGCCCAGAATAGTATTTACATAGTTGAATGCCTCTGGTGCACTCTTAATAATGTTGCTGTACTGGCTTCCTCTGGCCATCTCTTTAATATGGTGCCTACCACCATGATTAGCATGTAACAGGTGCTCAATGAATGTTGAATTGGGGTGAAACTAATGAAACTCAAGCATGGTTGAGAAGTCTCTCCATTCATCCTCTCCTTCCAATTACAGCTCCATCTCCTCTGTTAAGGAAGGTATTTTTTTTTTTAAGATTTATTTATTTATTTGACACACAGATCACAGGTAGGCAGAGAGGCAGGCAGAGAGAGGGGGAAGCAGGCTCCCTGCTGAGCAGGGAGCCCGATGCGGAACTTGATCCCAGGACCTTGAGATCATGACCTGAGCCGAAGGCAGAGGCTTAACCCTCTGAGCCACCCAGGCGCCTGGTATTTGACTTTTAATGATATTTTTCCAATTGGAAGCTGTGGACCCTTGGAGATCCATAATTAACTTTTTTTCGTAGTTTTCATATAAAATAAATACAAACACATTCTGGATCATTGGGATAACCATCTACTACCAAGAACTGCCTTGTGATTTCAGCACCTCTGTGGGCTGCGGCTTGGTGCCAAGAGTTATACCTTTATCCCTTATACTATTAAGAAAGGAATAGCATAGGGGTGCCTGAGTGGCTCAGTCAGTCAAGCCTCCGCTCAGGTCCTGATCCAAGGTCCTGTCTGGCTCCCGGCTCAGCAAAGAGTCCGCTTCTCCCTCTCTCTCTCTCCACTTCCCCACTTCTGTTCTCATGTGCTCTGCTCTTTCAAATGAATAAAAAAAATCTTTTTTTTTTTAAGATTTTATTTATTGATTTGACAGAAACACAGCTAGAGAGGGAACACAAGCAGGGGGAGTGAGAGGGGGAAGCAGGCTTCCCGCCCAGCAGGGAGCCCAATGTGGGGCTGAATCCCTTGACTCCAGGATCATGACCTGAGCCAAAGACAGATGCTTAAGGTCTGAGTCACCCAGGTGCCCCTGAATAAAAAAAATCTTAAAAAAAAAAAAAAAGACCAGCACAAAGTTAACATCTAAATGGTATATTAGAGTCAAGTGTAGGCCACATATTATAATGACAAAGGGTGTGAGCAAAGGTGATTGCAGGAACAGAGGAAAGAAGTGAGAAAACTGTGTCAATACTGAGAGCAGGAGAGCTGCACAGAGCTCAAATGTACCCATATCTGGAGAGTCCACATGATGCTAACAGTAGTTGACTACACATTACTGATTTAACATTACTGTACTGGGAAGGGACTTTTATATTTAATTTATATATTTGTTTTGGCTTTATTCCAGAATTGTTCATAAGCTGTAACAGAAATGTATATCTGATTTAATGTTTATATACAGTAAGGTAACATTATAAAAGAAACTAATTTAAGCCAATACTGGGGAGGTTTGAGAAAATTCTGCCCTTTCAACAATGGAGGATATCCATTTCTCTCGCATGGAGAAACCACACAATAGCACATTTTGAGGGCTTTGCTGTTTAAAATCCATTGCAAACACAAACACATTAGGTGTGTCATTAACACCCTGGTGTGAAAGATATGTTAGACCCTCCCTTTCTGAGAGTGGGCTTTGATGAGAGAACAGACCCCTAAGGGGCCTGACCGAAAATGTGGCCTCTGTACACTGGGGCAGTGATTAACCCTCTACACTTCAGTTACCTATTTGTAAAGCAGTGGTTGTCTGCAGGGCTTGACCGCGACGGTTTATTGTAAGGCTGGTTCATAGAAAGGCCTCATCGTCATCTCTATTAAATACCGATGGATTGGGGAGAGAAGAAGAAAGCTCTAGCACTAGCTGCTTAAATGGAGCAGTCACCGGCCTGGCCTTGGGGAGACCCGAAACTGTGGGCTCTGAGGAGTGAACTCAAGGAAGCAGGCCCGCTGGCCGAGGAGGTGGCTCCACCAGCTGGCGCCCCTACAGAAAGCTGAGGCGGTGGGCTGAGCCTGCCCGCCATTCAGAGGCGGCCAAGGCCTGCCGTGCTCCGGGCCCCACGCACCCCGCGTGTGCGGAAAGGGATGCAAGGCATTAGCCTGCCACCCGAACCCTTTGCGTTTCTTGGAGGCACTCGAGAAACTGGGGGAAACGGGAAGGACCTCGATCATCCCCTGAAAACTCAAGTGCGCGGATTTTTCGCAACTCTTCAATTTGCCGAGGGGCTCCCCAGGCCCCAGGTGTAGCCTGCGTCCCCAGTTCCAGGCTGGGGTTGGGGGCGACCCTGGGGAGCACTCCGTCCTCGCCAGCAGGCAGCTGAGTGCAGGCGGCGAAGGCCGGAGAGTCGCTCCAGAGGCTGCGGCCGAGCCCCGGGGGTGTGCGGAGCCGGAAGGGTGAAGGCTCGCGGCTCCCCGCCCCGGCGGGCCCTCCGCGAGACCGACGCGAGCTGGCGCTGAGAGGCAGGGACCGGCGAGAGGCGCCGCGCCGCCGAGGCCCACCTGCGCGGACCGCACGGCGTTGGAACCCCGGGCTGGCGGCCCCAGCTCCGGCGGGAGGCGGGTTGCGAGCGCCGGGGGCGGGCGCGCGAGCCGGGTGCGGGGGTGGGGGGCGGGCAGCGGGCAGCGGGCGCGAGGCTTCCCCGAGGCCGGAGGCGGGGCGGGCGGGCTTCGGGAGGCGCGGGGGGCGGACCTGCCCGCTGCCGGCGCCGCTCGCCCGCCCGCCAGCTCGCACTCGGTCGCGCCGCGGGGCAGGCATGGGAGTCGCACGCGCCCTCCCGGCGCCCACACCTGTTGGAGCGGCGCAGTGAGCCGCGGCCCCGGCGGGCTGCTCGGCGGGTGAGTGCGGGCGCGGGCCGGGGACGCCGCCGAACTCGCGGGGAGCGCGGCGCCGAGAGCAGCGGGACAAAGGGCCGGGGCGCGCGGCGTGGGGTGATTGCGGGCTGTGGGGGGCACCCGGGACTTCGCCGGGCCACGCTCAGGGCTGGGGGGCTGGGACCCGCGGCCTGAAGGAGCTCGGCGGAGACTCAGGGGCTGCGGGGCGCCTGCACTCACACGGTGTCACCGGGCAGCCCGATGGGAAAGACGGGTTTGAAAGTGCTGTCCTGGATGCGGGCTGGGAGCCGAGAAAGAGCCGGCTCTGGGTAAGCTCTCCGCCAGCTGGGCGAGGACAACACCCCGTCTCCTCCGCGCCCGCACACACTCACCCAGCCACCATCACTTACTTTCCTGGGGGTTCGCATACATGTATTCCAACATGGTCTCAACATTAATTTTTAACTCTGGGCACGTGATTGTGAACACATCTTAACTAGCAAGGAAAGTGCAGCAAACACAGGTCAGGGACTAGGGTCTTTTCTGTGGAGCTTTAATTGATGGCCGTGTGCTTCCTTATAAACTATCTGTGAATTACCACCGTCGTTGGAAGCAAATATTTCTTCTTCGGCCTGTGGACGTTCATGACGATTTAACTTTTGAAAGTTGAAAAACTTTTCGTAGAAGAAGAATTTTTGGTAAGGAAAAACCACCGTTCCTGTCGAATACAAATTAGGGTTGCTTTCCCACATCTCATGAAAAAGCAGCTGATAAAATTCCGGTGTGTTTTATTGCCCTTCGGGCGACACCCAAGAAACTTCAGAAAGAAAAACAGCCCCTGGCTGATGGAAAGCTCCGGTTCACTCTGGATCGGTGTGGGGATGGGTGGCTTCCCTCAGCTCCCGAACCTGGACTTAAGACCCTCACTGTGCACTCCTCAGGAGCAGATTGGTCCATGTCAGAGTCCTATTCAGGTGGCCTAACGGGAAGGAGTTGAGTTTATAGTTTGAAGTCAGCTGTGGCCAAAGCCTAATGCCAGTTAAAGCAAGGATATTTATTGCACTTGTTTCAGGATCCTCCTGCATAAGAGCATTGAAAATAGGCCTTAGGACTGTGTCTCTCAAGAAGCTTAACAGGGGAAGGAATTTAGGAGAAAGGCTATAAAAGCCACTATGTTCACTATGTTTACTTTGATCATATGCACTCTTTCTGCATTCGAATAGATTGTTTCACTTGTGTTCTTCCCACGTAGTCTGGAGGTAACGTCATGCTTTCCTGTACCTGTGCTGGAAAGGAAACTTTCTTGCCAGGTGACTAATACGGATCTCATTTTTGTAACACCGACACCTGATTCAGGTAGATGATGGCTTTAGGTGTACTTTTCTAAGTCTGCAGTATAAATACCAAAGTGCCCATTAGTGGGTCTGAGAACATTACTAGCCCTAGTCTGCACTGTCTAATAGGCTCAGGTCCTCCCACACAGTTCTTCTCATAGATCCCTTAGGATTCAGTCCACCGGACATTATTCATGCATAAACTCCCACTGGCTCTGGGAAATTCCTTGCTTCTGGTCTCACCGTTGACAGTTGGATACACTCTGTTCATGTTCTGCCACCAGGCTTGTCCCAAACTCACTAGGATAGTTCATTTTGCCTAAAAGTTAACAGAAGAAGTTAAACTTGGTTTGACCACAAGAGTATGTTTAGGGTTGCAGGGCTTGTAAAAGGCCCATATTTCTTTTCTGTCCAGGCTGTAATTCTTAAACCATTATGTGATGAGGTCTGTTTCCCTTCAACAGGTTCTGTGACTCAGGAAAGTGAGAGCAAGCCTGGCTGCAGAGGGTTCACAGAGCTTTGTTCATTTTTAGGTATTTGCTTTAGGAATTAGCATGGTTTCACTGTTCAGTATTCCTGCCACAGAGTCCATGGAAAACCCTTTGTTAGCCTTCCAGATGGTGTCCAAAACTTTTATCTCCACGGACTTGCCCACTGTTTGTTTCAACATTACTGTTTATAGTGGTCACAGGAGTTCATCTGTTGTACAATAGAGAATGTATGTCCTGAGGATTCATTTTTTTGTTACTCCCAGCACTTGTTTGCTAAAGGAGTTCAGTCATTCTCCCCAACACTTGCCCTCTCGAGGAGAGCTGGGTTGTTGCAATGTTGAGGACGAAGGTGCAGATCTGGGGCAGAGAAGTTTCAGTGCCCAGACTCCAAGCAGATGGTGGTGGTTTGTTTGTCTCTGATAATGTGCATCTGTGAAGTAGCAGCCGTCTCATAAGGCATAAATGCTTTTAGACCGTGGACAACAGAAGAGTGGCTCCTACTGAGTGATGGAGCAGGGAATGTGTAGCTCTGGTCAGTGAGGTATACAGAGTCGGAAAAGGAATCATTTCTGTATTACTGAGCATGGTTAAAAAAAATACTTCCCTTAATTTTTCCTTCTGCTTTGTCATTCAGGTGAAGTGATACGTGAGAATACTTGGTTGAGGACTTTACAAGATAATTAAATACTTGAGGAATCTTTATCCAGTAAAGGCTTATTCCTAGAAATGAAATGTTACAGACCTGAATCTTCTTCATCTAGATTTACACGTAATGAAAATAAGATTTGGAAGATAGTTTTGGAAATCTTCATTCTTTTTTTTTTTTAAGGGGTGCATATTTCAGACAGTTCTTTAAGGATAAGGTGATTCATTTGTGAAGGCAAGAAAGAATTTCAAGTTAATGGAACCCACTAGCTACCTTTCCAACAGTGAGATTATGAATGTTATTATTATATCTGTGTCCATCCTAGAGTGTTTGTTTAAGGGAAAGTTAAATGGGCAGAGTGCAGGCTGGCTTAGAGTTTATAAAATGGAAACAGTACTTGTCTCCTGGGAAATTATTCAAGAAAGTATCATCAGGTGAGATGAGAAATTAATGCAGGGCCACCAATCTAATTTTAAAGCATTGCGGTCATCACTGGCATCTTATTAATGGGAAAGGGATCAGGGTAGGGTAGGAATGCCTTGGGAAAGGGCCTTGGTGGGCGAGATTTCCCTCTCACACTTGCTGAGAGCTAGCATATCCAGCCCTACTTTCTACTCCATTCTTGAAAGCCGCCCTCTGCTGGAGGGCTTTGTTTCCTTGGAGAACTGAGGAGGGAAATCTTGTCTCCCAAGTTAGGCAAGAGATTAGAGCAAGATAAATTTTCCTTGCCACCTCCGGCCTCCTGAATTCTGAGTGTGGTTCCCAAACTACTATTTGATGATGGTGCAGACCCTGTTTGTGTACAGCATAGTGCTTGCCCTGGACTTGTATGACCCTGGAAAATCATAAAATTAGAGAATCGTGGGTCTGAAACGACCAGCACTAAAAAGACTGAAGAGAGCACCCATTCAGGTTGTTATTTGTATAATTTCTCAACTACCCTAAATACACGTTTGGTAAAGGGATGGGCAGTTTATGAAGCTCATAGCCTTAATACAGATGTCAGCTTAAACCCGTATGGGAGCCTGAGAACAGGCAACTTTATCTCCCAATTTATAGTCCATTAAAAAAAAAAAAACCATAAACTAATATAATTATACTTCAGTAAAATTTTAAAAATAATAAAAACATAATTACTTTGGAATAATTTGACCTGCATTAGTCTGCTTTAATTTCTTACTATGAATTAAAGTCTTTTTGATGCAGTGTTATAGCCTTCAGAGTTACAAAGAAAATTTAATCAAGATATAAACCATCAGAACAAGATCTTATCACAAGTTAATGAGTTCAGTCAAAGCAAAAATATAGGGAACTTGCAGGCAGTGTTTCAGACTAATGAAGTTCGTGTTTTTGAGAGATCTAAAAAGTTTATTCCTAAAGGATTGAATCTTTACCCTGTTGGTTTAGCAGTCTTTTACTTCTAGATGGGCTAACTTCTCCTTCACTGGCTAAATGATCAGAACTTAAGTTGTAAGAACTCTAAATTAGTAATATTACTGAATGATTGTTAGATATTAATTAGATAATTTTGATCTAGAATATTGATATTCCTCTTGAGAATATTAATATCCTAATAATGAACTCTCCTTAACATTCTCTACCAGCATCCTATGATTTATAAGTGATCCCCAAGGTTCTTGGCACAGTCGTTTGTCATCTCTCTGAGGAACAAATCCGATCCTGTATGTTAGGCTGGAGTGAAGCTGTCGCCAGTGAGAGACACTCATGCCCATGAAAAGACTTTGTCTCCATTTCTCCAGACCCACTAACTCTCAGGAAGTGATTCCAAAACATTTTTTTGAAAATACCAATATTAAAAAAAAAAAAAAAAATCTGTGACCTCACCGTGAGATAAGACACGTTTCAAGGACTTTGAAAATACTTTTAAAATAGGTTTGCTACAGAGGCAAAGCACTTGTTGGGAAAGTGAAATTTGAGTTAATTTTGCCTAAGAGGAGGTTAAATCATTAAGACCCAGACCTAGTTAAATATTGCAGAATCCTTCCCGCCATTCTTTTCCCTGACACCCTTGCCAATGGACTGTCTCCGTGTTTGGATAAAGACAGATGCCACTGGGGGCAGTCTGCTACAGTAGATAATTGAGGTTCTGCACCCCGAGAATCCAGGTCACAAAAGGATTTTCAGATCTGAAGATGCGTGCTCTAGCTAGTGACCCATGCAAGCATGCTTTAACCACTCTGGTCTTCGTGCACACGGGAAAGATTACCTACAATTTACAGTAACTCGTAGCATAATACCGTCTCCTCTCCTCTCCCTCTCTCTCCCCTAAGAATCACATTTGGAGAATAGGAATACTTGGCAGCTTGGACTTCTGGGTCCTGTGTTTTCTTTCTAAGATAAGCTGAAGTCAAACTTGGCCTAACACATCTGCTAGTCAGTATTAGCAGGTATCAGCCTGCTCCACGGGAATCTAAGGGAGGAGGCAAAGGCGTGTAGGGGTTCAAGACGCAGCCCTGTGGAAGGCACAGGATTCCTCCTCGTATATGTCACACTTGGCAGGGATTCTGGTATGGGGGGCATTTAGTTACCTAGACAGCAACTTAGATAGAGAAGACTGTCCGGGACCTAGACATGTTTAAGGAGTGGCTCCTGACCCAGGAGGTGGGAATAATCCAACAGAGAGCCATTACCTGAAGTTTCCTAAAGGATTGTCCTCACCACACCGGGCCCACCCCTGAAGTTCGGGGGGGGGGGGCTTTCCTAGCATTAGCATCCCCTCCCTCATCCACTTAGAGCCTTTAGTTACGACGGTATCCATCCTCCCCACCAGCAAGCACATGCAGACATGTGTGTGCACAGACACAGGTACCCCATGGTTTCAAGGGTTTAGGGAACCCCCTAGATGCACCACCTCCCCATAGAAGGGCCCAGGGACTCTTCCTATTTGGGAAAAGGGAAAGAAACAATTTTAAAGAATCAAGAAGACCCAAGGAATTACCTTTTCTGGGAGCTCATTCCTTTTTTATCCCATCCATGTTTTCTCTGACAGAAGTGGAATCAGAGAGAGTCAAGCAAAAAGATCCCAGAAAGGGAGGCCGGCAGGCACACTTCTTAGTAATATGGCATGTGGACATTGGGAATGTGGGTTGGCCTGCTCAGCTGGACTAGATCAGATCAATGGGATTTTCCAGTTTTATGTAAAAGAAAGCAAAAGGCACCCAAAAATCTGCTGGCAGATCTATAGTGTCAAGAGGAAGAGAATGGGAATAGGGAGATGGCTTCCTCCTGACTCCTGCTGGGTTCCAAAGCCTGGGAGACCTGACCCCTCCCTGTTCCCTGTTTCGAGAATGCTTCACCATGAACACATTACCCTACCTGCTACGTCAGCTTCTCCTGAGCAGAAGATCCACAGCCAGTCAGAACCAACTGGTCCTTGAATGTTTTTGAAAGTACTTCCCAATCTCGTTTTTCATTGTTCTTCTGGTGGGATGATTGATCGAGCTCTTTTAACATACACTTTGCAGGAGAAAATCCAAACTTGCATACTACGGCTCTTGTCCCCTGCCTCTGCCACCTTTGCTGAACGAAGTACAGTTTCTGAAATGACTCTCACGGTTGCATATCTCTGTGTCCTTGCATACTACTGTCCCCTCCATCGAAGCGTCCCCTTCACTGTGTCTTAGGTCATCTAACTTGTCCTCGCCTTCACCACCCACCTCAGGCATTGCCTCCCCTGGAATGGCTCCCCTGTTTTTGATACTCCCCATACCTGGATTCCATGGCCTTTTCCCCCCGAGCCACACCCCTTCATCCACATACATCTCTGTCATTAGCACTCAGTATGCATCGTTCCAGAAATGTGGTTTTCGTAGCCACACGAATCACTCACTCACTCTTCGATGAATACAAGTACTCATTCAATAAATCCACTCAATAAATCTTTGTCGAGCCAGTGCTAGCATAGCACCAGATTCAAGGCATTCAGCAGAGCCAGGAACATAGATACAAAGACCTGAAAAGTCACCTGCAGTAAAGCTCACAATGTGAGACCTGATGTTACGTTAGAGCTTCAGATCTTTGACAGAGATCCTGTTAGCATACCACAAAATCCAAAGGAAGAAGGAATGTCTTGTTCTCTGGAGGCCTGGTGTCTCTGCAACTAAATTCATAATAGTTAAGGTGGTTTTAAATGGAAAAAAAAAAAAAATGTCTCCCGCCCTCTTTAGAGTCACTCCCCATTTAGAAGCGATAGGAATCCCAGTGAGTGCAGTGGAGCCATCCCTCCTCCAGGCCCTGGTCCCTCAGTCAGCTGTGTAATTTAAATTTCCAAGAGCAAGTTGCGCTGAAGATTTTCCAAGCGCAGGCTATACTGGGAATGAGCAGAAAGAAGGAAAGAGGGGCAGGTGGACCAGGGAGGTGGGAGAGATTTAGAACCAAGCACGAAGGCCAGAAATCCCACAGAACATGGGGCTGCAGGAGCGGCTCCTCTGGGGATGAATGACTGTTTGCACGCCACCTCACATTGGAACATCATTAGGGACATCTCAAAGGTAGAAGGGAATGAACACTCCATTTCATTTTGAGCACGGAAAAGTTTGTGGGTTAAGCCGCCTTGGATCGTAAGTGAGACCATTATCTTGGGATTCCTCTCCACACCCTGATTCCTGAGGAGAGTTCGCAGACTTAGAAACAATGACAGGCATGCAGCTGGCTGTTTCCTCGGTCAGCCCTCAGCCCCTTGCCCTCCTGACCTGCTTATCTTTGTTCCTACAGAGTGGTGCTCAGCATGGCGGGGATCCCAGGGCTCCTCTTCCTTTTCCTCCTCCTCCTCTGTGCTGTTGGGCAGGTGAGCCCCTATGGCGCCCACTGGAAACCCACTTGGCCCGCGTACCGCCTTCCTGTGGTCTTGCCCCAGTCCACCCTCAACCTAAGCAAGCCAGACTTTGGGGCCGAAGCCAGATTGGATGTGTCCTCGTCGTGCGGACCCCAGTGTCATAAGGCAGCTCCACTGCCCACTTACGAGGAGGCCAAGCAGTACCTGTCTTACGAAACGCTCTATGCCAACGGCAGCCGCACCGAGACGCGGGTGGGTATTTATGTCCTCAGCAGTGGCGGGGGCCAAGAGTCTTCGGGAAAGTCTCGGAGGAAGCGGCAGATTTATGGCTATGACAGCAGATTCAGCATTTTTGGGAAGGACTTCTTGCTCAACTACCCCTTCTCCACATCAGTGAAGTTATCCACAGGCTGCACGGGCACGCTGGTGGCGGAGAAGCATGTCCTCACGGCTGCCCATTGCATCCACGATGGGAAAAGCTATGTGAAAGGAACCCAGAAACTTCGAGTGGGCTTCCTGAAGCCCAAGTTTAAAGATGGCGGTCGAGGGGCCAACAGCTCCAGCTCTGCGGTGCCGGAGAGGATGAGGTTTCAGTGGATCCGGGTGAAGCGCACCCACGTGCCCAAGGGTTGGATCAAAGGCAACGCCAACGACATCGGCATGGATTATGACTATGCCCTCCTAGAACTCAAGAAACCCCACAAGAGAAAGTTCATGAAGATTGGGGTGAGCCCTCCTGCCAAGCAGCTTCCGGGGGGCAGAATCCACTTCTCTGGTTATGACAATGATCGGCCCGGCAACTTGGTGTACCGCTTCTGCGACGTCAAAGACGAGACCTATGACCTGCTCTACCAGCGCTGTGACGCCCAGCCCGGGGCCAGCGGCTCCGGGGTCTACGTGAGGATGTGGAAGAGGCAGCAGCAGAAGTGGGAGCGCAAGATCATTGGCATCTTTTCAGGGCACCAGTGGGTAGACGTGAATGGTTCTCCACAGGACTTCAACGTGGCCGTTAGAATCACCCCTCTCAAATATGCCCAGATCTGCTATTGGATTAAAGGAAACTACCTGGATTGTAGGGAGGGGTGACGCAGTGTTCCTTCCTGGCCATACTTGGTGGTCTTTGTGTACGTACTTTAGGAGAGGCCAAATGTTGTCACTGGTGTGTGTGTGTGCGTGCGTGCGTGCGCATTCGCGTGCGCACGCATGCCTTGTACGTGTGATGTGTTGTCATATCTTTTACCTAATTTTTTAAAATTGCAAGATGCCTGGCTTTTTGATTTGAAAACTGGCTTGTGTATCATATCATTTAAGGAGTTTAAAGGCATACTTTTGCATTGAAATAAAAAAAAAACACCATACTGATGTTTGGGATGATAGGGAATATTTAGCAAGTAAGTTAATCTTTCACTTTTGGAGAACTTTGATTTTTATTTCATCTGAACTTGTTTCAAAGGTTTATATTAAATATGTGGCATATGGAAGATACAAATTCTTAAATTCTTATGTGTGTATATATGTGTATTTTCTCCTGAGATTCATCTTGGGGTTTTTGTTGTCGTTGTTTTTAATGCCTAGTCATTAATGTTTCCAAATGGCAGTGTTCCCCGTACAACTCTTAGGAACCTTCATGATATATCCTAGGCAGGTATAATATTTTGGATTTGGAGGTGTTTGCACAGTTGTCCTTGATGAGGAAAATAATTTGTGGACTATATTGGTCCACATGTTAAACTAGAGCTTACAGCAAGTCAGTATCCCAAGCTGTTTGCAGTTTTGAAATAGTTCCCCTCCCAAAGACTGCTGCTGTCCCTCTGGGGAGGACCCGACCTGCAGCCCTGTCAGCATTGTGACACATCACACGGGGCGACACCATTTATGCCCATCCTTCCACTTCACAGGATTTTCCTCAACGCTCCTTGAACTCGCTCTTCTCCAGAAGACAACAATCAGGGCCCACTTCGAGCAGGCTGTATCGCTTCCCAGCAAACAGCTGTGGTCCCACTAAAACCAATCATTTCGTTTTACCCCCAGAGTATAGCACATCTCATGTTTTATCAGTTGGATAGAGTGATTTCAAATGAATTAAATTCCAGAGAACAGTGGATGCAGAGCTGGGCAGATGCCACGACACAGCAAGCGCTTGTCTGGACCCTGGCACGGTCCTACAGACGACGCAGGATTGTTCTACAGAGTTTTCGGTGTGTGAAGGGGGCGATGGACTTGTGGGATTCGGAAGCTTCTCTCTTTGACTTTACTTATTTTATAGTAAAAATACTTGGATGGTGCTTTAAGAAAAACCAAGAGGCCCTCCCCGCCCCCCCCCACACACACACCGGCTTTACAAGGGCCTCTTTCGCTGGGTTGCTTGAGGCTACAGGCCCATACCATCAAGTACCAGCCAGAAAGATGAAAATCGGGAGAACGCGAAGTGGATCAGAACCCCCACTCCAGCACACGTCTTTATGAATGTTTTATCCATGTGATAATCACAGTTTATAAAGAAAAGAATGTGGCTTATTTTATGTCTTCTTTTTATGCCTGTCAGCCTGAGCGTGTCTTCCTAAATGTATCAATGGAGGAGAGAGACGGGGAAGAGCAAATGCATACGGGGCAGATGTCTGCTCGGCTTGTACCTTAGCCAATAGTGAGCCTGAATTGTAACTCCGCAACGGTGTTCAGACAGGGCCCTGAAGCTTAAACTTTCTCCAGGTGGCTTTTGGCTTTGTGTTTCTTGAGCTTTTCAGACGAATAATCCTGGTAAGACATTCAAGAAATGTATAGCCACGGTGCTTTCTTCAAATCACGGAAGAAATACTATGCATAACACTCAGAAGTAAGGCCACCAGGATTCTTCTGAGTTCCAGTACAATTGGCTTTGAAATCTAGCCAGAATCTAGCGTGAGGAAGAACAGAGGTCTGCATCCCTGTGTTTGCTATTTGGGGGGGGGGTCTGTTTTTGCTCTTGTTTGATGTGAAAAGTGGTTCACTGAACACCTAGATCGGACTGATTAAAAAAAAAAAAAAAAGATACACCCGATTTTCTGATTTTGATTTTTTTGTAAAGTTGAAACTTCCCTCACAAAGGTAGGCAATGGCACAAAGTCAAAATAATATCAATGTTTAGTTCACAAATAGGTGTTATTTACTCAAGAATAATACCTACATGCTATGTACGACAGAACTCATAGATGATAAAATAACTCAACATGTCCATCTCTTCAGTGGTAATAAAAGGAAGCATGGTATTAAACTGTGCAGTTGGAAATAAAAGAACGGACTCATGAAATTAATATAATTAGTGTTTTACATGTATTAGTTATACATGGCATAATATTTCTGGTAAGGCTAGTAGAACAGCATTCCTAAAGTATGTGGATGTGCCGTAAACACTCATCCCTCCAGATTTTCTCCAGAAAGGAAAAGGGCACGGTCATCGAGGAGGGAGGAGCTGCCTTCCTGTACTCCTTTCCTTATCAGGGATTCACTTGCCTATTTGCACTTTGAAAGCTCTAAGATGTTCTGTAGTAAAGAGTCATGGTAATGTTTTAAAAGCTGCACTTCAATAAAGATCTTTGATCACTGAACCCTTGTTTTCTCATGTAGTGCCTGTGAGTGATTTAGTGTTCTAATAAATACATTGTGGGGATCCCTGTAGCAGCCCTTCATCGAGGCGATGGTGCAGAAAGCATGATGAGCCCCGGGTGGCATCAAGCGTTGGTGTCTTTGGGGTATAAACGGAACATGGGATCCAGATTCGGAAAGGTTCAGAGGGTAAAACAGGAGAGAAGAAACTTGTGAAACATTTGTCACAGAGACAAAGTTGTGGCAGAATCCAGGACATTTTTTTCCCATAGACTTTATTCAGAATTTTGAATTTTAGTCGAAGAAAAATGAAAAAATAGGGCTAAGAAGGTAAATATGAGCCAACCAGCAGTGGAGTTGTAGATGTATTTTTTTCTTTACTTTTTTGGGGACCAAAAAATGGGTTTAAAATGACTGGAAAACAAGTTGGAACCTCAAGATCATGGTCTTCTCTTTGTGTGACCCCGTGTCCCTGCTCAGTACGAGGGCAAGCCCCCAGGGACCCGGGTCAGTATAGGTGGTGATCTCTAACACCTACCAGAGTCTCTGGTCCACAGCTTGTCAAGGATGACAAGACAACGTGCTGCCCGGGGGGGCCCAGGGGAGTTCTGACAGCAGACCTCAGCACTTCCTCTCAAGGAGCTGGTCACAGTCCTGGACCAGGGAGGCTGATAGGCCCTGCCCTGACCTGGCTCTCCTCCTCGCTTTGTCTGAATTCTCCCTTCCATGCCTGGCCCTCTTCTTAGTCTCTGTTAACAAGCCAGCTCAAGGATGTCTTGAGGTTGCCACCCGTCAGTTGATTCCTATGGCTCTTTGGTAGAATGGCCATTTAATTTATCATCCAGTGTGGAGTTTTTTTGAGTCTGAATGGGAAGTCTGTGAATAATGAGGTCAGGACAGCCGGCATTTACCACGCGTATCACAGGAAATCTAGCGTGTCTGTGCAACTGTAACTGGTTAGCCCCTCAAAGCACTGCCTGGAGTGCAGCCAGCCAGCCGTGCTTGGTAACCTCGGAGCAGTAGAGGGGCTGCAGCCCCCGCCTGTCTCACCTCGGGGCTGTCACAGCGGCTCCTCCGTGTGCTGCCTTCGCCTGGAGCAGCATTCAGAGGGTTTCCAATGGGGGGAAGGGCATTTAAGAATTTTTTTGACGGGATGTCATTTAGAGCAGATAGGTGGTAAACACGGACCATTTTTAACAGATAACATACCTGGTTTTAGTCTGCTGTTGGCCCAGAGGAAGTAGGAAACCAGCTTCCAGGATTAGAATAAATAAGGCTGAGAGCGGGGATAGCAGGCTGGTGTGGGAACATGATGGCCTTGGAGTTGGGCAGACTGATCCCATAGTTGCCTGATTCCTCTTGGTGAATAAATCTGAATGCAGTTTAAGATTTAAAACCCTCCCATCTGATTCAAAGATCCTCTCTCTTCTAGGTCCAGCTCCTCCAATG
Organism: Spilogale gracilis; assembly: GCA_004023965.1. Lineage (NCBI taxonomy): Eukaryota > Metazoa > Chordata > Mammalia > Carnivora > Mephitidae > Spilogale > Spilogale gracilis. The sequence goes on along the minus strand of PITA01008841.1, from coordinate 23,170 downwards.
GGCTGGAGTGGAGCAGAGAAAGAGGGAAAGGGCAAACGTCTATGTCCTCTCCTGAGTGATTGCTGCTTCTCAGGTAACACCAAGCTCTTCTGTCCTCCTTAGCACATATCTCTGGTAATGTAACCCTCTGCCTCCTGTGGTTGGGACACGCTTACCTGGCAGACAGCCCCCTCCAGTCATGAACCAACAAAATACACCAAGCCCAGGCTTGTTACGCATTAGCTACTTACTGAAGATTGGGGCTGGGGAGGGAATGTTCCAGGCTGAGGGAGCTGGAGTGTGAGGCCCCCTAGCAGGATCAAATTTGGTCTGTTTGAGAGGTGAAATGAGTGAAGGGGGTTAAAAAGTACAAACTGCCAAGTGTAAAATAAGTAAATCATGGGGACGCAATTACAGCATGGTAACTATGATTAAAAATACTGCATTGAATATTTGAAAGTTGCTGAGAGAGCAGATCTTAAAAGTTCTAATCACAGGAAAAAAATTTTTTATCACTGTGTATGGTGGTAGACATTAAATTTATAGTGATCAGATCACAACAAATACAAATATACAATTATGTTGTATACCTGAAATGAATATAATATTGTTATAGTTTAGTATAATATCTATGTATATATCATATTAATTTTACCTCAATTAGAAAAAGAAAAAAAGAACGATGCTTAGGTTTGGGGCCTCAGCCTCCAGACAGAGATGCCAAGGACTGGGGAAGGGACTAGGTTTGGGATCAGGGAAACGAAAATCAAGAATTTTTGTGTTGGTCATGCTAAATTCGAAAAATAAACACCCAAGTGGAGGGGTGTCTGGGTGGCTCCATTGGTTAAACATCCAACTCTTGATTTTGGCTCAGGTCATGATCTCAGGGTTGTGGGATCAAGCCCCAGATAGTGGGGCTGTGTACTCAGTGGGGAGTCTGCTTCTCTCCCTCAAATAAGTCTGTAAAAAGGAAAGAAAAGAAAGAATAGACACCACGTGGAGATGTCAGGTAAGCACTCCAATTGCTCAGTAAGGATCTTTGCTTGTGAAATTCAGCCAAAGGATCTTGAATCAGCATGTAGGATTTAAAACCTGAAGGTGAGGGGCGCCTGGGTGGCTCAGTTGGTTAGGCAACTGCCTTCGGCTCAGGTCAGGATGCTGGAGACCCGGGATCGAGTCCCACATCGGGCTTCCTGCTCGGCAGGAGGCCTGTTTCTCCCTCTCTCACTCCCCTTGCTGTGTTCCCTCTCTGGCTGTGTTTCTCTCTGTCAAATAAATAAAATCTTAAAAAAAAAAAAACAAAAAAAAACCTAAGGGTGAGATAACATCACCAGGGGAAAGAATGGGAGCATGAGGCTTGAGAAGAGGACTGGGGACAGAATCCTGGTCCACCAATGTTTAGAGGTTGGGTTCATGGAGGAGGAGGAGGAGGAGGAGGAGGAGGAGGAGGAGGAAGAGGCAGCCCAGAGGCTGGGAAGAAGCAACCCAGGAGGTCAGAGGAAAACCACGAAAATGTAGTCTCACAGAAGCTAAGGGGAAAAAATGTAAAGTTGAGTGGGTGAAGAGGGAGGGCCAAGGGAATGTTCCTCTGGCTGCAGCGGGCTAGGCAGTGGCCTGGAGGGCGGAAGACCTGGGATGGGCCACACGGCAGTCCACGCAGAAAGCAGGCTTGTGCATCTCTGGGCTCCTCACTCCTGGGGCGTGGGCTGTGCTATGTCCGCCGGGCACTGCTGCTGAAGGGAACCCTCCCTGGGGGCCCTGGGACAGCTCTGCCAGCAGAAGGTGTGAGGATCCAGGGCCACACCCTCCCCGAGGGAATCTGCACTTGGAAGGGCCAGGAAAACATGGGATCAGGGAGGCCCAGGGGCGGCTGTCCCCTCCTGCCCAGCCTCATGTTTTCCGAGGGCAGAAAGTGCAAGATGACTCTTCAGTATGGTATTTGCGTGTGTGTGTGTGTGTGTGTGTGTGTGTGTGTGTGTGTGTCAAGTGTGTAAAAATACCAAGTGTCCTTTAGTCTTGATTTATCACTGCCCCTTGTCTTCAGACTTTAAAAGGACTCAGGCAGGGGCCCCTGGCTGGCTCAGTCAGTAGAGCATGTGACTCTTGATTGATCTTGGAGTTATGAGTTCGAGCCCCATGTTGAGCGGAGATGACCAAAAAAAAAAGAACTAAGGCAGCTGCTTCCTTAAACAGGCAGGACAGTTTTGGGAAGCATCGAGTTCCAATCCAGTGAAGCAAGACTGACGTGTCTGCACTGGAGAGAAAGAGGGGAGCTCAGAAAATGAAATAAACAGAGCGAGGGGGTGGGTGTGGAGCCACAGGCCGGCTGGGCTCCCTGCAGGGCTGTCTCTTCCCTGGCCCACCTTCCACAGCCCCTGCCTTGGAGGCCTTACTTCCTCCCCGGCTCCCCGTTGTCCTGTGCGGAGCCCTAACTTCTATCGCACATACTCTGCCGTGTTTGTGTCTCTCCTTTGTCCTTCTTTGTCCCTAGAATGTAGTTTTGTGAAGGCAGGGCTTGGTGTCTGACTTACCCCCTTGGATGAGTGCCGGGCACGCAGGTTCTCCATACATGTTTATCAGATGAATGATTGAACGAGCAAGCCCAGTAGCTTTCCGTAAGGTGTAATGCGCTGCCGTGGGATGACGTGGGTGTGGTTATTCATCGCGTCCACATATATTGCAGAGTAAAACCCGGTGATGTCTCATGCAGCGTGTATTCTAGCGTGTATTAATATTGCTGTTGTTTATGTGTTTGTCTCTCCTACAAAACTGAAGTCTTACAAAAGCAGGGGCTGAACCCCAGTCTTTTCTGTATCTTCCATTGGCCCCTCGTCCTGCACAGGAAATACATGGTGAGAAAATGAATGGAGGTCTGTTTTAACTTAGCCTGTGGCCCAGAGACTCCTGCCCCTTCCACATCTCCGAGGCAGTCAGGCAATATGTCCCTTAGGTGTCTCTGCTACCCATGTCCTTCTCTCCAGCTTCTCTGCCAGGACCCCAATTCTGGCCCCGGCCCTCTCTTCTTTATACCATTATAGCCGACTCTGAACTGGATCTTGAGCTCACCCACAGCTGCCCAAGGCATGTTCTCAAGGGAGGACTCAATCAGGTCCCAATCAGGCCCCTCACTCTGTGTCCTGTTGAGTAGCCTCTGGCCACCAGAGACTAACGCGTAGTTTTCTTAGCCTCAGATCGCCCTCCTATTCCACGATGGTGGGCATCTTTAGCCTCCGTTGCTCCCCAGTCCTACAACCCACTGTCCAGCAATTGGCACCAAATGCACCTGTGCTTTCAAGCCTCTCTCGTTGCCCAAGCTCTCTTTCTCTGCCTGGGTAGCCCTTTCCCCACCTCTTCAATTATTTCATCATTCAGTCCTTCATTGTAAAATAAGCCCTTTTTGGGGCGCCTGGGTGGTTCAGTTGGTTAACCGACTGCCTTCGGCTCAGGTCATGATCCCACAGTCCCAGGATTGAGCCCCACATCGGGCTCCCTGCTCGGTGGGAAGCCTGCTTCTCCCTCTCTCACTTCCCCTGCTTGTGTTCCCTCTATGGCTGTGTTTCTTTCTGTCAAATAAATAAAATCTTTTAAAAATAAAATAAATAAATTAAATAAATAAAGTAAAATAAAATAAAATAATAAAATAAAATAAAATAAAATAAGCCCTTCTTGGTGCTACGCTGGGCTTACCCTGGAGACATACCCCTGTGCTCAAGGTGTTTAAGTGTCATCGTCTTTAGTGGTCGCTGTAATCGAGGCTCCTGCTGGGCCTCCGGCAATGGTAAGCTCAGTAACTACCCTCTCTCTAAGGCTATCTTAGTGTCAGGGAAATGGAATTGCCACCTCGCCTCGTATACTGAATTCACTGAATGTTCTCCTCCCATTTTAATAAATCTTTGAGTTAGGTTGTCCTGCCTGGTTAGTACATTTCTTTCCTGGGACTTACTAATATTTGCTTTCCATCCGGTTTCCTGATGTAGAAAATGCCATGTTTGGTAAACCAGTATAGCTTGAGCATGACTAATATCCTCCACGGATAAGCCATTCTTAGACATAGGGACGTTGTCCTTTAGAAGTGACACATGTAACCCCTCCAGGATATTTAGCAGACTGGCCAAACACAGTTAGAGGACCCCGTGGAAATGCAGCCACCTTTTCTCTGTCCTCAAGGGGAAAATGTATTTGTTGGTTGACTATCATAAATTCCAGAAGAATTCATTCAGTTCCTTTATTACATATTTATTGATCTGCTTCTTGGTCCTCATTAACTTCTTCAAGCTGTTTAATGATCATATCCTCTTCATTTTCATGCATCTACAATCTTAAAAATGGTAAAATGTTATGGAGATTCATCTGGAAAAAAATGTGACCTCAATATCCAATTATTTATCACACCCACTGTGTAAAAGGATAAAACATATAATGATCACATTTGAGTCTATGAATCGGGACATTAACATTTGTGATCAGTTTTCCTTTCAGCCCATATTTTTTCAAATGGCCCATTTTTGCTTGAAAGTTTAGCTTTTTGGAGTAAGAAAAAACCTTTGATTTGATTTTTTAAATTATCTTCTTACTGTGAGCTACTTTTTCCCTTGACACTTTCTATTTCATCGATAGTGTGCCTCGGATCATGCTTTTCTTGACTCTGGAGCTCCATAACCCCTTTATACAGTGTTTCTTTTAGATGCCGTTTAAAACAAACAAACTTTTCTTTTGAAATGTTATCAATCTGTCCAGAGAATCAAGTTAGTGATTTAGCTTTTAAAGCTCTTTAAGTGGTTGCAATTGAAAAGATGAAAAACAAAGCAAGAAATTTCTGTGACTGCAGATAGAACCATAGAACTTTTCTAAGTGGCTAACAGGCATTTTTGAGATAGAACTCTATACTTTTTTTAAATTAAGATTTTATTTATTTATTTGACAGAGAGAAACACAGTCAGAGAGGGAACATGAGCAGGGGGAGTGAGAGAGGGAGAAGCAGGCTTCCCGCCGAGCAGGGAGCCCTATGCGGGGCTCCATCCCAGGACTCCAGCATCATGACCCAAGCTGAAGGTAGACGGCCAACAACTGAGCCACCGAGGTGCCCCAGAATTCTATACTTTTATTGAAGTGCCAGTATTCTGGCTCACTGATTGTCACTGTGTTCTGGAGATGAGACAGGCCTGGGTAGGCCTGGATGCCAGCTGGAATTCCTTTTTGTAGAGGATCTCACTGTTCAACTCTCCTGTCTGCCACGGGTCCATTGACTCTTTACAGCCAGTGAACACACATCCAAGGATCCCGCAATTTCCGCATGAATTTGTCCTTATAATGAATTTATACTGAGTGAAGGCATGTGTTCAGTGTTTCATTCATGGAATCAATAAACACTTACCGAGTCCCTGCTATGTGCCAGATAGTTTTCAAAGTGCTTTATACACACTGACTTACTTCTCTCTACAAACCTATAAGTCGGCATTGATTCTTTTCTGTTTCAGAGCAGGAGGGATTGAAGCGTACAGAAGTTAAGTCATTTGACAAGCATACACAGTTAAAATTGGGACTTATATCCTCCCAGCCTGCTTCCAGAGTTTACACTCTTGCTCTACCTATAGCAAGGTGCCTTGGAACTACTGAGAACTGAGCAACTAACCATGCTTCCTGGTTGGGGGGCGGGGCGTCCCGCAATGCAGCAGCGCAAGAGATGTCTGAGCCTTGACACAGACTTCATTTAATCCCTGGGAGCAACTGGTTAGCATATACAGAGTTGTCTAGGGAACTAGACAACTAGGGAACTAGATGCACTAGGGAAAAAATGTGTACATATTTGCAAAGCCACATGGCACATCTAAGAACCTGGAACATCAGCTCAAGTATAATACAAATCTTGTATGATTCTATTCATTTCATATGTTTAACGAAGTATTCTCAGGTATCTTTTACACTCTTGTCACATCCTGTCAATATTGTTAATTAAAATCTTGGGACACCTGGGTGGCTCAGTCCGTTAAGCGTCTGCCTTCAGCTCGGGTCCTGATCCTGGGGTCTTGGGATTGAGCCCCGCCTCCATCTCCGTGCTCAGCAGAGTTTGCCTCTCCCTCTGCCTGCCGCTCCCCCTACTTGTGATCTCTTGCACACGCTCTCTCTGTGTGTCAAATAAATAAAACCTATAAAAAAATCTATTTAAAATGGCCAACACTCGGGAATTTCTCAAGTGTCTTGGTGAAGGAATCTATAATTTTAATTCTAATCTGTCCTTTGTCGTGATAACATAATTCTAAACAACTATTTAAGACACGTTCCTGACCATTTAGGAAGACCTTTTCTCTCTAAGTCACAATAACCCACCATCCCAAATGACAGTTTGAAATGTCACCTTGCTCTATACATTCAGGCTAATAACCTCAGATTTCTTCAAGCTTCTGAAAACATTAAAAACAGCCTCTCTCCCGAAGAGAACTTTCCTTTGCCAACTGGGCTGACATCTGTTCATTCTTGGATTGCCCCCTAGTGGTTTAATTGACTTACGACCATTTCTCAGATTCTGCTAGGTAACTAACTCCTGGTTGCTTTGGATGTTTTTAGTTTTGTTCCTTCCACACCTTCTCACATTTGCCCAGAGGAACCGCCAAAGATAACATCTTGAAATGAAAAGTGAGCAGGGTGCAGAGTGACCCAGACACGGTGGTGATCGAGACACACTCCTGCCCATGGTGGATATTAATCCTTCCCTCAAGTCTGTGCTCTTGTTTTTCCTCTTTGTAGCAATGGCACCATATTTTTACTTGCCAACCTCTCACTCTCTTCCCTTTACCAACATGCCGCTGGACTGGTGCCAGGTAATTGAAGGATGAGACAGGGACTTATAAGCAGGGTTGTACCTTGAAAATGCCAATGAATGCCCAGTGAATTGTACAGCCCTTGAAAGAGGGCCATTCATTCATTCAGAAAATATTTATTGAGTATCTATTCTGTGCAGAGCACAACTTAGATAAAACTGAAAAGATGTGTGTGCTTGTGACGCTTACGTGGCTGTTTGTCATCCTGCATGTCAAGAAGACAACATCATGGGGAAATGACCACAGACTCGAGGGAAGGATTAATCCTCACCATGGGCAGCAGTGTGTCTCGATCACCACCGTGTCTGGGTCACTTTGCATCTTTTTGGGACCTGTGGTGTCATGCTGGAGAGGGGCTGCCGTGTTCTGTGCGCTTGCAGAAAGCAGAACTAGGGGGCGCCTGAGTGGCTCAGTTGGTTAAGCGACTGCCTTCGGCTCAGGTCATGATCCCGGAGACCCGGAATCGAGTCCCGCATCGGGCTTCCTGCTCGGCGGGAAGCCTGCTTCTCCCTCTCTCACTCCCCCTGCTTGTGTTCCCTCTCTGGCTGTGTTTCTCTCTGTCAAATAAATAAAATCTTTAAAAAAAAAAAAAAAAGAAAGCAGAACTAGAACCAGTGAATGGACTTTAAGGTGGCTGTTCTCACTCAATGAAAGGAAGACTGGGTGTAATCATAGCTCATCAGAAATGGGATGGGTCTGCTTCCAGAAACAGAGGGTGGGTGGGCTAGGGAATGTTCTGTTGGTGGAAGTATTTTATAAGGAATTTAGGACTCTGCAGTGTGGGCAAGATGGAAATCCATGTTGCCTTCTACGTTTTCATTCCAAGATGGCGGGACTGAGATGGAAAGCCTTGGTCATTGGCCAGAGACTTGGGGAGTGTAAGTGCAGGTACCGTGTTGGCTGTAGATGAGCTGGAGCCATAATTCCTGGCCTCTTGGGCCCCCAGGAGTGAAACATCTTGAGTCTGGGTCACCCTGGGTCTAGATCCGACCGGGCTGAGCATATGGGAGACCCTCTCAGGAGATGGGCCGATTTACTGCGGTAAGAGAATCAGGCTGTACTGAGCAGCTGGATGCACAAAGAAAGGCAGATGGCAATAATGATCACACCTTCGATTTCTTCAGGGCCTGTTTCTCTTCAGTATTTCTAATCTTTAAAAGCACCCTGAAAAGTAGGTTACTTAATCCCATATTGTAGAACTGAGGGTCTGTGAAGTTCACTAAGTAGCCGAGGGCTACATAGCTAATTAGTAGTGAGGTCAGGACTTGCATTTGCTATTTCTCCCCTTCCTGCCATCCCCGTTGCCCTCCTAGCGAGTGGAATGAGCTCTTGATTGAAACGGGATGCCTGAATTCCACCCCTGCTCTGGGCCTCCCCTTCCATCCCAACGTGGGAGAGCGGGCTCAAGATTTCCTAATCCAGTGCAAGAACCACCTGCTAAGTACATATGAGGTTCTAGAACCTGGCTAGAGGCAGGGGTGCCAGGGGAGAGAAGAGGTGGCCTCCTGTCACAGAATTCACAGAAGAGTAAAGGAGACAGGTTCCTACCTAGGTCATTGCAAAAGAGAGTGCAATTCGCTTTAATGGAGCCAAGTTTGCTTGTGATAGGGAGAATTCAGAGCAGGTGGCTTTGAGGAAGAGAAGTTGAAGCCAAGAGAAGGCCCTGCCCAGAAGGAGGGATTGGGAACAATGAGGCAGAGTCTTACAGTTCTGAAGTCGTGGTAGAACCCACTGTCTTCTCTGGTGTCCCTAATCTCACAGCAACCCAGTGAGAAATGGCCAAGGGCCCCGTGTGGCTATCTCACCCTATTTTCAAAGTGCCTGGATGATTTCCTTCATTGTGATTTCAATCTCACCTAGCTCTACCACATCTCTCCTCTCCTCTCTTACATTGAGCTAGAAGGAGCTCAGTATGAGCCATGAAATGAGACTGAGTGGCGTTCAGCTTCCTGCCTGGTGTTGATTGACATGCATATGGCTGCGTGGCCTTGTCTGTCATAGAAAGTATCCCTCGTCCAATAAACCCAGAAAGGAGCCTTTGCAGAGTGGGCTCGTGGGAAGCCGTGGCCTCCCTCCCTGTGTGGGCAGAGGCAGACAGGGCTGAGAGTACAGGTCGGTGACCGCATGAACAGAACAACTGTGCGAGTAAATCGACATCACCAGCGAGTTTCCAAAACAGGGGAAAGCGCAAGCCTCCCTCCAGTCCTCACGGATTGTGACCCACATTCTTGTAGGGAGGATCAGTTCCGTGGCATCACGGAATCTGAAATCTAAATATTTACTCTAGGAGATCACAGAAAGACTGTGAGGTCATGAATGATTCCTGATTTTGTGCTCTCGTGTACAGGTCAGTCTTTATGTCTGTGGAGGAGCGTGTACCTCAATCACTCTCTATTCTTTCCAGTGTTTCTTCCAGCCTTTCCTCTCTCTGTGTCTATTCATCATTTTTTCTTAATTTCAGCTCTGGGATTTATAGAATATTTTATTATTTGACACCCTTCTTGCTTCCCTCTCATAACAGACCTGGTCATCACCTTCATAATCATATTTTCTTACAACGACATTTTGTTCTTTGCAGTTCATAAAACACAGATTCATGATCTCATGAATCCTCCCAAAGGCCCCCTGAGGTCAATAAAACAGTTGCTCTTAGACACATTACAGGTGAACAAACTCCAGGCTAAAGAAGTCGAATCATTTGCTCCAGGTTGCTAAGCTTCAAATTGAGTCCAACTCCCCTACAGCTTAACTCTGTGCTTTAGCTGCTGCCTGACATCAGCAAAATCCCAACATTTGGGCTGTGGCACTCCTTATTCAAGACTTGAATTCTTCCTTGATAAAACTTAAAAAAATTTTGTAAACAAATTAATCATGTGATTTATAAGTCGAAGTGTATATATTAAAGTCACTTATTTGGACTCCCAATAAAGTTTTTATGGTGCAAAATGCCCCCTAATACATACGTACACATATAATCTCCAAGATGGATTACCATTGCCTAGTAGATGCACAAACTTTTTTGTTGAAGAGATGGATGGATGGATGGATGAGTGGATGGATGGATGGGTGGGTAGATGGATGGATGGATGGATGGATGGGTGGATGGATGAGTGGATGGATGGATGGGTGGATGGATGGGTGGGTGGGTGGATGGATGAGTGGATGGATGGGTGGGTGGGTGGATGGATGGATAGATGGATGGATGAATGGGTGGATGGAGAAAGGGTAAGTAGATGGATGTGGGACTGGCCCTATTCTGGGTCCTGCAAAATAGGTAAGTGCCTTGTTCCATGTCACTCACAGTTGAGTAAAGAGATATTTCCCCAATTTCCAGAGAATGCACTGAGATTTCCCAGGTATTACAAGCAATCCTAAAGTAAATAAGTCACATAATCAAATAATTTCAAAAACATATGATAGAAAGTCTTTCAAAACACTTACAGCTCTCGTATATGGATTTTAATATGTCTGATAGTAGCCACCAAACCCAAGAGTGCCCGGTTCTGCCATTATTTAAAATACCCTCTGCCTAGTGGAAATGGCCCAACTGGGGGCCTCCCATTCCAAAGAACCACTGGGTGTTATTATTATTCAAATGTTAAGATGTTTATGAGATGATCTGTGAGCTCAGAAAACTAAAAGAAGGGAGAGGTGAAAGGAGAGAAAGAGGAGGAGGAGGAGGAGGAGAGAGAGAGAGAGAGAGAGAGAGAGGAAAAGACATATCTAAAAGCTTGCCTTTGGCATGGCTGCTGCCCTCAGTAACACCATATATCTTTGCCAAGCTGAAAGAAATGAACTGCTAAGATAGGGGTTTGTTCTCAAATAGGTATGGCAAATACATAATTTACTTTTCTTAGCTCCAGCGCAAAATGCCCTGGCTTCAGACACCTCCGAGGCACTGGCAACCATCCAGTGCCTAAATAGCAGCTGCACTGCAATCCCCAGGAGGGTTTTGCACAGGATGATGTATTTTGCTCAGTTTTATCTCCGTAGCTGGGAGCAGGGAAGCAGGGCTGCAGGGGAAAGAACAACTGAAGAAGAACTGATCAGCTCCATGCAACCTCCCGATTAAAGGAGACTAGCCAGGTGACAGCTAAATGCCATTCAGCATCCTGGATTGGCTCCTCATCCTGGAGGGAGGGGGCAGGAGTCATAATGGACACAATCAGGGCAGTAGGCAAAATTGGAATAGGACTGTAATGTATAGTACTGTAGCAAGGTCGCCTCCCTTACTTTGGTAGAAAATACTCTCGGTCCTAGGAAAAGCGCTCTTAAGCGTTCAAGGGGGGAATTGGGACTGTTTATTGTTGTAACGATAGTAATGATTACAGTAATGGGGTTCTTGTAAGAAAGTGGACCCCCTCTTGCTGGAGACGGGGGTTTGGTGAGCACCTCCCTTTGTGCATAGGGATTCTAACCCCAGAGCCTTCTGTATACACAATGACCAGAGAGCAAATGCTCAGCAAATCCTAGGTCCTATCATGATAGAACTTGCTGATGAGAGTGGGTGGAGAGGTTCCAGAACTTGAGGAGTGGTAGTCAGGAATTCAGACGTGCGGGGTCGTGAAAGTGGGTCACTTGGTCCTACCCAGGCAGGATCCGTCAGGGGTAAGGACTTGTCTGGGAGTCGAAGGGCAGGACAGGTCATCTTAAGTAGCATTCTTTGTAAGGACACAACAACCTCACGCTGCTTAAACGAGGAGGGCATAAAGAATCTAACCTTCAATGTCACCGATGGCCAATGTGATGGTCAATTCTATGTGTCCCTTGACTGGGCCGAGGGGTGCCCAGATAGCTGGCGAAACTATGGTCTCTGGTGTGTCTGTGAGGGTGTCTCTAAAAGAGATTTGCATTTGAATTGGTCGACTGAGTAAGGAAGATCTCCCCCACCAGTGTGGGTGCGCCTCGTCCCATCTGTTGAGGTGGAGAAAGGGTGAATTTGATCCCTGCTTGAACAGCAACACCCATCTTCTCCTGCACTCAGACCCCAGCGCCTGTAGTTCTGGGGACTTCGGGTTTGTACACCGGCTGCCCTCGGCCCCCAGCTTGCCAATGGCAGATCATGGCACGTCTCTCTCTTTCTGTGTATTTATAGGCGTCCTGTTGGCTCTGTTTCTCTGGAGAACCCTGGCTAATACAGCCGCACATTGTGCTAAGCACATCACACACGTATCACTTAATCTTTACAACCTTTTACAGATGAGGGGACAGAGGCTCAGAGCACTTAAGTAACTCACCCGAGTTCACACAGCCAAGTGGTGGCAGAATGGTGTTCGAGCCCAGAGATGTCAGCTCATACCTCTAGCAGCTCTGAGTGTAGTGAAAAGTAAGAAGCAATCAACGTCTATTTGAGAAACGGCCTCCAAGTACAAGCAGGGACCCCGAAAGTTCTTGGAATGAGAACAGCTGGCATTTTCCTTGCAACTTCGAAGACTGTCTGGGACTGAAGCTGGAAAACTGGGGGTCCACCACGTTTGTGGTCCTTTGGGAGAAAACCAACCCCAAATGCTGGCTGAGACTCCTGTGTGGTCACTGCTTGGAGGCCATCAAAGCCAACAGAGTAAACAAGAGCTCAGGTGAGCCCTTTTGCTGTGAAAGACAATGAGGTCTCAGTCTCCCACCCCACCTGCCCTCTGAGAGCTGGTGAGGTTCACCCATCTGCAGGCCCCCAGCCAGAGCCCCAAGGACATCAACCGTGGGACTGTGCTGCCTAGTTTTACTGTCCGGCCAGCCCCTAACTCACTCAGTCCATGTGCTCATTAATATATGCACCAAGCACTATGGAGTGCCCATTCTGTGCCAGACAAGGATATAGAGGCCGGCGTAAAGTACAGTCATACCTAAATCAGGGCCTTTGTGTATATTTGACCCGGGTGGGGGGGGGTAGTCATTATAGAACCACTAAGTAAGAGTCAGATTTACTCTGGGACTCTGTGATAATAATAACTGTGCTTTATTAAGGGTATACTGTTGGCAAATATTCTGCTAATAATAGAAATAGACATAGATCATTGTATAATGTGATAATTATACAAATATAAAATATATGTTATATGATATAATGTAAACCTCTTTGCAATACTCCATGTGAGATGCTATTATCATTTATCATTTATAAATGCAGAACTTAAAGCTCACAGAGTGAGCCTAAGTCATTTGCTTAAAGTCATATCACTGCTAGACAACAAAACTAAGATCGAAAGCATCTCCCTTCAAAGCCCAGGGCCTCGCTCTATGTATACAGGGCTGAGACAGTATAGAGAGGGTGGAAAGCATGAGTTTTGGAGAGAAATGACCCGGCTTTGAATGTCCGCTCTACTAGTTTTGGGTTCTGAGATCGTAGGCAAATTACCAACTCCCCTGTGCCTCAGTTTCCTCATGAAGTTGAGGGCAACAGCAATTATTTGCCCCCGTGAGCCTGTTATGATGTTGAAATGAGTTAATAAATGCAAGATGCTTTAAAAATGCTATATAAGGATTCCCTTTATATGGAGAACCCATAATCTGAAAAGGAGACCTCAGGAGCTTAGCCGGGCAGCAACCAGAGCTATAAGAGAAATGAAAATAAATAGGACTGTAAAATCGGACGGGCATCAGGAAACGGGGACATGGGCCACAAACACTGGGCAATTAAAGGCAGATTGAGAAGGGCAAGGCAAGTAAGGAGAAGGGGTCAGAACTAACACCGGTTTTAAGGCAATGAGTTATATTAAGGTTGTCAGAAAATATGTGCACGTTTTTAGACATTCGTCTCCAGCATTGTGGCTAAAAAGGAGCTCGTTTGGAAGAAAGGAACCCTGTGTGGTTGAGCAGAAGGAAATCATTCTGTTCTATATGCAAAGTTTCTTCCTCTGGTGTTCTCCAGGATGCCTTAACTGAGGCTCCCACTCCCACCATTAACAACTGGAAACCTGGACACAATGAATCAAAAGAGTCATTGGAAGATGCCCGGTAATGGGCAGCACAGGGCGTGAACCCTATAGAGGGAAACGGATGAGGTGAGCTCCATGATCACACTGCCCTCAGCCCAGAGGTACTCTCCGGACCACTGTGCCTGATGGCAGCACCCAAGCAGGGTGGGGTCATCTTGTGGAGTTGAGGGGACAGAGGCCATGGAAGCTGAGGAGGCTGGAATTGTGGAGCAGATGATGCACAGAGAGCTGTTGACGTTTTCTGTAAGCTGGTAGGGCATTGTATCCATGTTACATTGTTAAGTGAAAAAGCCAAGAGCAAAAGAGTTTATATAGTATTCTACTTTTTGTGTAAGCAATAAGAAGAAATAAAGCATACATATATCTACTTACATATTTTTTTTCCAAAAAAAGAAAAAGAAAAGAAACAGGAAAAAGCACCTGAAGAAAAGAAACAGGAAAAAGCACCTGAAATCTCTAGAGGATCTCCTTGAACTTGCTGTTGAAAACTAAGCCCTGAATATGTAGGCAGAAACTCCAAAGGAAGGGAAGGTACGAGCTAGCCCGGGACACATCGTTGGGCCATAAAGCAAAGATGGGTTCGAAATAATAATAATGGGGCCGGCCCAAAGGATGCAGGGATGATAACCCTTTACTCTCCTTATCCATCATGATCCCCAAATCTGGGACACCCCGAAGATCATAAGAACTAAGGACAGCGAAGATGTAATCCATTGAGTGAAAAAGGAATCCATGAGCTCATGCTGATAATCAGTAGATAATCAATTTATAAATAGGGGAGAAAGGAGCATTCTCTCTTAGGTAGTATGAACTGAGTGCTAATTGATCAATGTGGAAGGATGGGTGGAGCTGGGAAGAAAAATCACCATTTTACAAACATTATAGTATAGTTCAAGCAAGATCATCAATAGATTCCAAATCTCAGAGGGAAAGGTTCATGAGAAGGGGGAAGAATCCGAATCACATGGTGGGGAAACCGGACAGTATCGTGACCAGGTCATCAGCATTAGCCTCTCTGGTGAGGGAGAGCCCCAGCAGGTGTGCCTCCAGGTGGGACACCCGGAATGAACAAGCCTAATCCAGCTTCAGAGGTATCCTATGAATCTAGAGGGAATATTAGACTCTAATTGAGAAAGTTTCCATAAAATAACTGCACTGTATCCTTTAAGATTGTGAATATCAAGACAGCGAGAGACCGAGGAATTTTCTTATAGGAAAGGACACTGAAGAGAATTGAATGTGATACTAGATCCTCAACCAGAGGAAAATGCTATGAATGGTGCTATCGGGACAATTAACGTAGTTGGAATCTAAACCGTGGACTCAATTATAGAAATGGGATAAAAGCTGTAGCAAGTATTAATTAAATGTTAAGTTCGGTCCATGCGAGAACTGCGCTGTGCCTATCATCTTAGGACGTACGCCCTTGAGTGTGGGGGGTGGGGGCACCTGGTGCAGCAGCTGCTTTCAAATGGCTCAGGAAACAAGTGTGTACACGTGTGCGTGAGTGTGTCCGTAAGGCCGCGAAAGACAAGCAGAGACAGAAATTTTTAAATGTAGAAAAGTTTAAAATTGATTAACCTGAAAATCGTGTGTGAGTTCTCAGCTACCTTCTTCTAGTCCTGTTTTGCTCGCTCCTTTATGGGATTCTCCTAAAATCCATCCTATACACCCAAATGCCCATCTTGAGCTCTGTTTCTCAAGATTCCGACTTAAAATGCCTATCCCGACCAACCCTATTCATCCTTCATTTTTAATTCCCCTTATCCTAGGGAAGGCTGAATGATGGGCTCCACAGCCCTTCCGCACCCCCGTCCCCCGAAGGTGGGAATATGAGCTGATGTGGCAGAAGGGACTTTGCAAGTGTGATTAAGTTAAGGGTTTGGAAGTGGGGGGATATTATCCTGGTCTCTGGGAGGGAGGCTGATCTAATGACAGGAGTCCCTATAAAGAGGGAGTTGGGAAATGGGCACCTGGGTGACCCAGTCAGTTGAGCATCTGACCCTTGATTTCCGCTCAGGTCCTGATCTCAGGGTCCTGGAATCGAGCCCTGAGATGGCTCCCTGCTCAGCGGGGAGTCTGCTTCTCCCTCTCCCTCTGCCCCTCCTCCTCACCCTCCAATAAATAAATTTTCTTTAAAAAGAGGGCGGTGGGAAATCAGGAGAAGGCCTCTGATGGCAGGAGAAGGGGTTGAAGTGATGCACTTTGAAGGTGGAGGAGGGGCCACGGTACTCAGGCAGCCCAGAAGCAGAAAAAGGCAAGCAAATGAGTTCTCCTCTCAGAACCTCCAGAAGGAAGCAGTCCTACTGACATCTTGACCTTATAGCCCAGTGAAACTTAAAACTGAGCTACAACTTCTGACCTCCGAAACTGTAAGGGAATAAATGTGTGTTACTTTAAGCCACCAAGTTTGTGATAATTTATGACAGTGGCCATAGAAAATGAATATACTCACCTACCTTTTCCTGTTTCTGTTGCACTTATCACCCTGTATGACGCTGTATAATGCGCTTGATGTACTTATACTACCTGGTCTTTCTCCTCCCACTAGAATGTAAGCTCCACAGTGGCAAGGACCGCTGTGTTTTGCTCATGGCTCTATTCAGACACCTAGACCAGTGTCCAGGATCTAGCAGGTGCTCAGTTAAACCTCCTGAATATTCCTCATCGCCCTCCTCTCCAGCTATCCCAATTCTAGCTCTTTCTTAGGTGCAGCTAAAACCATGTGCTCCATGAATCCATCACTGACCTTTTTAGGTCACAGCTGTCTCTCCCTCCCCGAATTCCAACATCCTCCCTGTTCCTTTCATTCGCACTTAGCCCTTGCAGCTGGCATGTGGGGTGGGCAGACACAGCAGTCCGATGGCCTGGTTTCAGATCCCGGCTCCATCGCTGACCCACTGTGAGACACGGCAGAGGGCAAATGTGTGAGTTAAGTAGATCCTGGTGGGTGAGGGCCTGGCACGTAGTGGGTGACCAATAAACGGTAGTCCCTCTAGTGAGCCCACTATAAATGTTGCTAAGAACAGAATATCTGCCTTGTGAGTTCTGTTTTTTTTTTTTTTTTTTTTTAAACTCTCCTCTCTTCCTGTAACTTCTTCCTCCCTAGGTCAGGAGCCTCTAGAGGAGAGGGTGCTGGCTGCACACACCCTTGAACCCTCATAGCACCCAGCAGGGTAGAGGAAGTGCACAGGTGCCCCTGCGAGCCAGTGACGGACCCCTGGGGGGCTGAGACTGTTTGCGTGTCACAGGATATTTCTTGTGTGGCAGAATCCTAACTTCCAGAATTTAAAGTCTCACAGCAACTCAAAATGCTTACAACACCATCTTTTTTCTCTTTACTCCCCACTCACCATATTTTCCCAGACCTGTCCTCTCTTTCACAAAATTCCTTCCTAGACTTCAAATACTTCAGCATTCCCCACCCCCACAGTTTTAAAATTTTGACTTTCTAACGATGACCAGGAAAAGAAGGAAGAGGCAGCCACGAGCTGTGAGCAGAATTAAAATCCACATCCAGGTGTGTGGTCTGGAGCAGGCTTCCATCCCCCTTCTGTATTGTGGAGCCATGCCTGACACAGGAATCACATGTTTTCCACATGCCTGTGTGGGCGTTCAACCTGAGATCACTCTGGAGCTCATGTCCATGACTCACATTTAAAACGTACAATCATAGCAAGAGAGTAGCTGTCATTCGGGGGGATCTGACTTGGTGCCTCACGCACTGAGGGTGTTTTGCATAAATCATCTGGATTTCCCCAACAGCTCCATGAGGTACGTGTTCTTGTCCTCGTTTCATAGATGAGATCACCAAGGCTGAGACATGACAAACCTTGGCTTCGAGTCTGTGGTCCCGGCCTCTCACGTAGCACACAGTCCATCATGGGGATTCTTTTCACAGGACTCTCTTTCTGCAAAGCCTGGTGTTCCCAGTCTGACGGAGGACCTGGCAAAGATAGAAAGAGGGCGGGGGCAGAGCCAGCGCTTGGAATCAGGGAGCTGCCACAGGCACAGGCTGGATGGGAGACGCAGGTCCCAGGAAGGAGCCAGGAGGACGCCGGGAGGCTTTGAAAGCCCAGCAGCTACGGGGCTGGAGCCGTAACCCAGAGAAGGTACCAGGCAGCCATGTCTGAGAAGCCGGGCAGGTGATGCCCCCACTTCTGGCCAATGATGCCAGCTCTCTGGGGCCACCTCCCAATCACCAGCTCTCATGGTGACCCTCAAGGACCCTCTTGTTCTCTGGCAGGCTGTAACATTTTCCGGAGTGTATTAGTTTCATTCGACTGCTATAACAAATCACAGCACACTTAGTGACTTCCGGAACACAAAGTTATTGTCCGAGAGTTCTGTGGATCAGAAACCCCAAAATGGTTCATAGAGGCTAAATCAAGGTGTTGGTAGAGGTGTGTTCCCTCCGCAGGCTCTGGAGGAGAATCCACTCCCTTACCTTCTCGAGCCCTGGAGGCTGGCCACAGTCTCAGCCCTGCTTCTCATCTCCCAGGCCAGCAGGGAGCAGATCCAGTCTCTCAGATTCTGCACATCTGCCTTCTTTTACGGTGCCCCCCACCCACCTCCCTCTTATAAGCACTCTTGAGATCATATTGTGCCCACCCAGATAATCCAGGATATATTTCCAATCTCAAAATTCTTAACACAGCTCTATTTGCAGAGTCCCTCGGCCGCATAAGGTGAACTAGCAGGAGGGCCTGAGGATCAGGATGTGACCGTCTTTGGTGGTGGAAACGGGCAGCGCATTATCCCATGTCCATAAAAGTGAAGTAGCAGGAGCTTGGGGGATATTTTGTACCCTGCAGCTGGGGCTCCTGCTCTAAGGAGGCCCTGTGATGCAGTGAGGAGGCCACAAGCACTGAAGCTAGGCGGGTGTGAGATTCAGTTTCCAACTCTATGGCTTATTATGGTCTTGGGCAAGTGACTTAACTTCTTTGAGCTTCAGTGCCCACTTGCAGGAATGGTGATAGCACTTACCTTCGAGGGTTCTTGTGTGGTTTGGAGATAATGCACGCGATGTGCAGAGCCTTATGCCCGAGGGGCCGTTGTAGCTGTCACTCTGATGTTTAAGCACGTTCTGTGAGGGTAGTGATGGGAATGCTAACTCCAAATGTTTGAGGCAGAATGAGTCCCCAGTGGGGCCTCTGCAGGAATGTGTTTAAAGCCTTTCTTTACCAGAAGATGGGGGTGGGGGGTGGCAGTGCAAGAAAAAGGTGGTGAGCTGTTGTACGAGGGCTCAGGAGACAGACTCTCTCTGGTCATCGATTAGTGGGTCTGCACTCCTCCACGCGTGGGCAGTTTCTGCTCAGGCATCCGATTCCTGGTTTGGGTCCAGCTAAGGACTCCACAGACAGTGCCAGCAGCTCAAGGACCTCTCCTACCAAGCTGATGATGCCAAAGTTTTCTCAAGTTCAGGGAAAGAGCAGGACTAGGCCAAGAAGACCCCTGATTATAATGCATTTTCCATGCATAGAATAAATGGGAAATGTCAATGGATCGCACGTCATCCTTGGAATTGAAGTGACAAATGCGGCCTATGGAAGCCCATGTGGCATCAGCTAAACAAATTCGTGGGCTGGGAACACGGTCCTCAGTCATCACTTTGATTTCATGGATGAACGCGTGTGGGAGTCATTTTTCAGGTTTCTGGAACCAGAGAAAAGCCTCCTCTCCTCATGTCCTGCCTGGCCTCCTAGATCTAAATGGAGTGGGTATATTTCAGTGGCTGAAAACCTGTCTCATGTTTTTCTGTGTATTTCTCTTGCACTTAAAAACACAGCACCATAGGGGTGAGAGCTAGCTCCAGCACCTCCCAGACTGGCCACCGTGAAATAATCCTGTTCCCCCAAGGGGTGAGCAGCCTGCGGGCAAGGGTCACCTCTTTTTCATTTTCGTATTCCCCTCTAGCCTAAGAGAGAGTTTGGAGCACAGTAAGCCTTCAATAAATACTGCATACGGACTTAATGAATGAACATTGCTCACAGAGGTTAATGGACTTGTTTAAGGTCACTTGGATAGTAAGCAGCAGGGCAGGGACAGAATTCAAGTCCTCCGATTCTGGTCCTGGGCTTTTTCCACCAATACTGAGTGAAGGAAAAAGTCAACCAGCGACATGTGACTGTCCCAGCCAAGGCCTGGAGTTCTCCATTCAGCCAGAGATGGTGAAAGGAGAGAGGCAAACTCATCCATTCTTCATAAAATTCAGCTCTTTGCTTTCTGCGATTCTCTTGCTCACTCTCTATTTCCTCTCTCCTTCTCTCTCCTCCTACCTCTCTTTCCCCCTCTCCACTTTCTTTTTCTCCTCCTCCTCTTTTTTCAAGGTATTGAAAAATATACCATGCCGAGAGTCCAGGGTCTCCCCCAACAACTGAGCAGAGCCTGAGATGGCTCCATCCGACCAGCAGAGGGCGCGCCTGGCTGCATCGACCTTCCCCAGGCCCTGCTGACAAGTCATCTTGTGGGGCGTGGAGAAGCTGAGAGGCCGGATTTTTTTTCCCCTCTGAGCTAGAAGTCTTTTCCAAATTACCCCACCTGTGTCAACATCACCTGTCCTGTTTCTTGGAGGGTTGTCAACCATGCAGTTGCCTTTTTGGAGGCGAATAATTTAAGGGGGTGTTTGCATCCGTTGAGGTCTTTTCTGGGTGTACAGATTCTGAAGCCTGAAGCCGTAGCAGGGACCGGGTAACTAGCTGGAACCAAGGAAAGAAAACTGTGATTAGATCTTTAATTTGGAAAATCTGAGTGGGAAGGGACCTTAGAAATCATCCTTCTACTGAAAGCTAGAAAAGTTTGGCTGACATTACGCAGCAGATCTGGGCTACAGGGAACTCTCACTTAACTGTAGATAGTCTAGATTATACTCATATCCTCTAAAGAGCATCGTGTTTTATTTCAGTTGCTAGCCAATACCCGCTGAGACTTGGTTTTGCGGTTTATTAGAGTTGGGCCAGAGTGGCTCTTACCCAGGATGTGATCCTTACCCCTAAAGCATGGCCTTTTTGATGTGTCAACCAAATCCCTGAGTTTTCATGAGATCCCTTCACTGGAGTTGGTTGAAAGTACAGAGTTTCCGAGCGCTGTCTGATCTCTGGAGCCTTTGCTGAGCTCTCAGCCCTTTGGGTATTGTTCTCTCCCAGGCCTTTGGGAGTCTGATCGTGCAGACAAGCAAACATGTTCAGTCCGAGACCCAAGAGCTTCTCTGCACACATTTCCGAAGTTCCTTTGCCGCTCAGTGTCCTCTTCTCCTGCCCCACGAGTTCCAGCCCCCTCTCCAGTGGAAGCCCACACTCCAGTATCCATTCCCTCTGCTCAGAGAAAAGGTGGGCTGCCTCTACCCAGTGGGAACCCCGTGGGCTTCCACATGGTAATTATGTAAAGGGTCTAGCAAAATAATAGCGTAAATTCTCCATAATGGGTCATTGTGATTTGTTCTTTTATAAATGCTTAGATAATGTTCTGAGAGTATAATAATATATGTATCACTTACTGGGCCATGTGTAAAAATCAGAAAATATTTTCCAGATATAAATACCATTTTTTTCTGAGTTGTGTCAAGTTCTTGAAAATCGAGTGTTTCGACTAGGGACAATGGAGAATTTCATGTCTGTCCCACATTCAGCAGGTTCCTGGCTCCAACCTCCTCTCATTTGGATTATTTATAAATATGTCTGCTCTGCATGCCCACCTCCATTCTTATCTTAGACGGTTCAGCAACTCTGAGTGCAGAGGCCTGTTTTCTTCGTATTTGTGTCTCTTACAGACAGTGGCACAGCACAGAGTATGTACTTTCAAGTATTATTTAATTTTTTAAATGAAGTAAAAAAGCAGTTTTTCACATAAGAGAATAAAAATCCGAGTTATGCACCTGCCACACCAAAGCAATGTGTTTAGTAAGAGTGAAAATACAATCACCCCATTACTGACTTCATATTGGAGAGCTGGCTGGAGATAGGAGAGAGGCATGGGGAAACAGAGACCTCGTTTCAGATCCTAGCTCCTTGCTGTTTACTAAGTGAGTGACCTTGAATTAGTAACTAATATCCTGTACTTCCGTTTCCGTATCTATCACAAAGGAGTGACAGTGGGGCACTGGGTGGCTCAGTTGGTTAAGCATCTGCCACTGGCTCAAGTCATGATCTCAGGGTCCTGGGATCGAGTCCCGAGTCAGGCTCCCTGCTCAGTGGAGAGCGCTTCTCCCTCTCCCTCTGCCTCCTCCCTGCTTGTGCTCTCTCGCTTTTTCTCACTGTCTCTTAAATAAACAAATAAATCTTTTTTTTTAAAAAAAAGAGTAACAACTACTTCACAGGGTCTGTTGTGAAGATTTTAAGGAAATAATATAGCTCAAGAAGCTAAGTTCCCCACCGCTCTACTGATTCAATTGCCTATTAATGAACTCTGGATTTTTATGAACACCAGCAACTTTGGCAGACATTACATGGTAGATCAGGGGCTATCGTGGACCCTCACATCTGTACTGTTGTCTAGACAACCATCTCTCTGTTTGGGGGAATAATCCCCCCCGCCCCCCAGTTGCCACTATGGGAGTTGCATAGGAAATTTCACATTCTTACAGTCGGTACCTCTGGCTAGAAGTGATTGGTCCAGAAGTGAGGAAGGTTACAGGCTGGGAGCGGCTTGTACAGGGTTGCCTGATTAATATAGGACACCCAGTTAAATTTGAATTTCAGATAAACCATGAATTATTTTTAGTAAAAATATGTCCCCGATATAGGGCATCCTATATTTTTATTCGCTAAATTTGTCACTAGTGAGCTTGTGAGGGCCTTGAGCTCAGTATGAACACAAGGACGGTCAGAGTGCAGCCCTGGGGCCGTTGGTCAGTCTCATTCCCATGGTCGATCTGCAAGGCATGTTGGTCGTTGTAGTTCTCTACCAGTGCATAACAGACCATCCTCAGTTTCCTGGTGTAAAACAGAAGCTATTTTATCATGTTCGTGTGTTCCATGCATCATGAATTAGGAGAGATTGCAGAGAACATCGTTCATTTCTGCTCCACAACATCTAAGGCCTTATCTGGAGTGCAAGTAGCAAAGGATGACACAAGAAGCTGGAGGACTGAGTCATCTGGAGGCTTCTTCAGGCCTCCATCTAGCGCCCCAGAGCCTGGTTCAGTGGGGCCTTGTCAACCAGAATGCCTACACGCGGCTTCACGTGGCTTCGAATCCCTCACAATATGGCTGCCTCGGGCTAGCTGGGCTTTTCCCTGGTGGCTTGGGGCTCCAAGCATGATTGCTCTGGTAAGTAAGACAGAACCTGCAGCCTTGCTTCTGCCGTATTCTGTTGGTCAGAGCACTTACAAGGCACCTTGAGTCAAGGAGAGAGAGTCGAGATCTCACCTTTAGGGGTGAAAGGATTTATAGTCATGATGTTAAAGTGCCACACTAATTATTTGACTAAGCCAAGACCTCCTCC
>PITA01008840.1:0-75956 GCA_004023965.1 Spilogale gracilis | reverse complement strand
TTTTCTGATTTTAAAAAATCTCTTTTGGCGTCCGTTTTGATTATTTATATTTTCCTAGAAAGCCATTCATTTGGCCAAGGCTTTCAGAATGATTTGCACGGAATTGAGCGGAAGTATCATTTCTTTGATTTCCTCTCTAGTTCTGCTTATTCCATTCACAATCCTTATTTGGTGTGTTTGTGCTTTCTCCTTTCTGTCTTTATTAGAGTAAAAAATGGTTTCTCCATTTTATTTATTTATTTATTCTTCAAGGAACCAACTCATAGATGCGTCATTAGCATTATTGTTTTTCTGGTTTCTAAATTCTGCTCTTATCCTTTTAAATCTTTTTTTCTCCCTGCTTTCTTTAGGCTCCTCTTCTTATTCTTACCCGCATATCTGGAATTAGGTACTCAATTTAAAATTTAAAGCGACTTTATTGAGATACAAATTCCGTACCATAAAATCTGCCCCCTCTAAGGCTATAGTGTGATGGCTCTTCCCACTCAGGCCTGCAGGGGGCAGAACTGCAGTGGGAAATGGCAACTGGGCTGGCGTCTTCTGCCCAGCCCTACTCCAGCTTCCACTCCGGAGACGCGTTACCTGCACTGGGAATGAGCGACAGGCAACTGCCTAGAGCTAATGCTTTGTCTCCTGGACACGCTCTTGAAGCCTTTGAAGACTTTGCCCTAAGTTCAAACAGTGCCCCCCCGTGGCACCTGGACGAAACAGCAGCAGAGGATTACTCGAGTGCTGGTCCTCAGCACTGGGCTGCCCTCCCTTTACCTGCTCTGGACAAAATCCCAGGCAGTCCTAGTCAGCCTGGAGGTCTTAAGAGGGGAAATAAATGTAGGATTTCCTGCTAGTTGGGAGAAGACATGATGTGGACTGCGTTTGCAACTTGGATTTGTGGGGTGGTTCCTGTTATCACAATTTATTACCTTTGGTTTTAAAGCTGAGGTTTGGCATGGGAAAGTTACTTGAGCACAGTTCCACAGTTAGAAAGTGAGAAAGCCCCAGCTAGAACCTCCAATGCCAAAGGCTACGAGTGTCCCTCTGCACCTCCCTGGAGGCAGGATGTGACATTATGTGTCCCTAAATGATGGAGACAATGATATTTAAAAGGAAAGGCAAGGGGCACCTGGGTGGGGCAGTTGGTTAAGTGACTGACTCTTGGTTTCATCTCAGGTGGGGATCTCAGAGTCCTGGGATCAAGCCCCACCTGGAACTCCATGCTTAGCTCAGAGTCTGCTTAAGACTCTCTCTGTCCCTCTCCACTGTGAGGGCACTCTATCAAATAAATAAGTCTTTATTTTTTTTTAAAGATTTTATTTATTTGACAGAGAGAGAGAGAAAGCGCAAGCACCAGCTGGGGGTGGGGGCAGCAGGCAGAGGGAGAGGGAGAAATAGACTCCCCCCAGAGCAGAGAATCCAGTGCGAGACTTGCTCCCAGGACTCCAGGATCATGACCTGAGCCAAAGGCAGATGCTTAACCTACTGAGCCACCCACGCACCCCTCAAATAAATAAATCTTTAATTTTTTTACAAAGTAAAGGCAAGAATGACATATAAGTTAAAGATTTTTAAAATGTGCACAACATCTTTTAAATGTCCTCTGGAGGTTGGTACCCCCTGCAAAGGCAGAAGCATCTGGAATCTGTACTGCTGGTCAGGGGAGCCTACAAGCATCCTTTGTCTGGAGCAGGGCAAGGAAGACATTTGGTTGCTGTCCACAGGACTCCCAAACTGTCATTTTTAATGTCCTCTTTGCACTGCAAGGAATCAGAATTGGTTGGTGAGTTCTGCCTTCCCTAGAAAAATTCCTTAGAAAGAATTTCAAGTGTGGTTATGAGCATGTGTTTATTGACATTTTTTTAAAGTGCCAATCCTGATATCCTGAAATACAAAGGCACTTCGTTTCTTCTCCTGTCTAGTCAAATCCACATCCTCTCTATCTTTGCCCCCAATTTTGACATCTTCTAAGCTGACTGGCTCTTTAGTAGGGAAAAGAAAAGGAGAGAGAGAGAGAGAGAGAGAGACAGACAGACAGACAAAGAAGAAAGGAGGGAAAAGGAAGGAAGGAAGGAAGGGAAGAAGGGAGAGAGGAAGGAAGGAAGAAAGAAGAAATAAAGAAAGAGAAAAAAAAGAAAGAAAGAAAAAGAAGGAATGAAGGAAGGGAAGAAGGGAGAGAGGAAGGAAGGAAGAAAGAAGAAAGAAAGAAAGAAAAAAAAGAAAGAAAGAAAAAGAAGGAACGAAGGAAGGGGGGAAGTAAGGAAAGAGAGAGGGAGGGAGGGAGAGGGAGGGAGGAAGGAAGGAAAAAAAAAGAAAAGGGAAGGGAAGGAGGAGGGAGACAAGCCATGGTCCTCTGGAATTTTGTTCTCCAATGTCATTTTGGCCAGAGGGTACTGGGGTCCCTTTCTCCCAGAACTGTAGCTCAGAGAAATATTTACCAGATGAATGGCTTTGCTTGATCGCGCTTTGTCTAGACTGAACCAGAAGGTCTAAAGAGACATACACAAATAGGAAGAAAATTCTTGGCCCTCGTGGTGGTACAGGTTGTTCCATTTCACTGTTATGTAAGCATTCAGGAGTGACAAATAGTGAGCGTCAGGTAGCCGCCCGGGGCCCTGGGACCATGATCTCGACCACCCTTCTATCCCCAGTGCCAGGCAGGGCACTTCTCATCAGATGGTACCATGTGGCCACAGCGATGAGAGAATATAGAATTCTTTTTTTAAAAATAACATTTGTGTTTTCTATATAAACCTTAAACATTATTTTCCCCTGTGAAAGAAACAGGGTGAGGTTTACATCGAAGTGAGACATGCATCCGGAAAAGTGAACATGGCACAGGTAGACAGTTCTCTGACCATGCCCTTAAGATAGTGCGGTTGGCACCCCAGAGTCTTCCTCCTGCCCCTTCAGCTGAAGGATATCCGCTCTCCTGACTTTCAACACCACAGTTTGATCTTGGCCAACAGGATGGCTTTCAAGGCCGTGGATATGCTTCATGCCATTCAAGCTGGAGGGCGAGCGGTTGGGAGAATCCATGGGATCCTGGGTCCAGCCTGCAGGTGACATTCAGGGTGTGGGAGGAAAATGCCTTTGGTTTCAATCATCTGCTTCCGGAATCTGGGAGCCGTATGACAATAGGGCAAGTCACTTCCCTGAGTCCGAGTGTCCACCCTCTTTAAGAGGGAATAACACCACTGCATCCCAGGATCGGGGGCCAAAACCGGGCCCAGAGCATCTCGAGCAGAACTATGCCCTCCTCTCAGTGCCCCTTGTACAGTGGGGATGAGACCGAAGGCCACCTTTCTTTGTCACCTCCATTTCTCTGGAGCTTCTTGTCCCCCACATCCCATGCCATCATCCTGCTGGGCCGAATGCTGAAACCTTCTGACCTCACCCATGACACGCAGCCCTCCCCTTCAGACACCTCAAGGACTGGGAGCCGCTGCTCGCCACACTTCCCCAGGCTTCCTTCCTGCCTTCCTGCGACTTGAGGGGATCTGGTCCTGCGGCTCCTCTGCCTCAAGGGCCAGGAAATGGCTCCAGGGTGGGGAGGGATTGCCCAGGGTCACAGGGCGAGGGCACAGCTGGGACCAGAGCCCTGACTGCTGACCCTGCCCTGCCTTTGCTCTGTGTCACCCGGGGTCCTCCTTTCTGCCCCTTCTGGCCTTAGCCCGTCAGTGTGATAAATCCCTGTCTATGCAGCAGAACCGGAAGCGCGGGCCCAGCCATTCTGCCCTGCCCCCCAAAAAGAGAGATGGCAGGAATCCTAATACAACGTGAATGCAGACTTGCATTTAATCCGTGGATGTTTTCGTTATTGAATAGGGAACACACAGACACGGTTAAACTTCTTTAGATTCATAAAGAATATACAGTGGGAACTCTGTCCCCACTCCTGCCCTCATCTGCCGAATTCTCTTCTTCACGTAACTCCTGTTCTTACTTTCTCCGGCATCCTTAAAGCAGCTTTCCAGTGCCTATAACACACCAACTAGATCTGTGTGATTTCCCCCTACTCTTTTTTTTTTAATTTAAGATTTTATTTATTTATTTTAGAGAGTGACGGGATGGCGGGAGGAGAAACAGCGGGAGAGGAAGAGAGAGAGTCTCAGTAGACTCCATACTGAGCGCAGAGCCTGACGTGGGGCTCAATCCACGACCCTGAGATCAGGACCTGAGCAGAAATCAAGAGCTGGATGCTCAACCGACTGAGCCCCCCAGGCGCCCCCCTGCCCCCCGTATAGAGAGTAACATGCTGTCTTCTTTGCTGTTTTCGTTGGGGGAGCTGTGCACATCAGCACACTAATAGCTTCTGCATTTCTTGGTCTCAGCTCCATAGTAGTCCTTCATATGCCTGTGTTACACTATTGAAACAGAATTCATAGCCCATAGAGTTCACCCACTTAATGTGTATAATTCAATGGCTTTCAGCGTATTCATTAAAGAGTTGTGGAATCAGCACCACAATGAATTGTTGAACCTTATATCGTCCCTAGAAGAAAACTTGTACCCCTTAGTTATCCCCTCGCAAGCACCACCCCAACTCGAGGAAACCGCTAATCTACTCCTGCCCTTACACCCTTGTCTGTCCTGGACATTTCATACACATGCACTCACACTGTTCTTTGTGACTGGCTTCGTTCACTTGGCTTAACATTTTCTTTTCTTTTTAAAGATTTTATTTATTTATTTGTGAGCGAGCATGAGAGGGGAGAAGGTCAGAGGAAGAAGCTAGACTCCCCATGGAACTGGGAGCCCGATGTTGGGCTCGATCCCAAGATTCCAGCATTATGACCTGAGCCGAAGACAGATGCTTAACCATGTGAGCCTCCCAGGTGCCCTGGCTTAACGTTTTCAAGGTCCATTTGTGTTGTAGCATGTGTCAGCCCTCCCGTCCTTTTTACTGTCCAACAATACTCCATTCTAGGGATCGACTGTATTTTATTTACCCCTTCATCAGGCAGTGGACATTTGGATTATTCCCACATTTTAGCCATGAAAAATAATACTGCTGTGAAATCCATATGCAACTTTTTGTGGGTGTCTGTGTGCCAGTTCTCCTAGATACATGCCTAACATGGAATGGCTGGTCATATGGCCTATTTGATAATTTACTTATCTAGTCCCGTATTGATAAAAATTTTATCAAAATACATCTTACTTTTGAATTTTTGGATTTTGAATTTTTATTTATTTTTATTTTTTAAAGATTTTATTTATGTATTTGTCAGAGGGAGAGAGAGTACAAGCAGGGGGAGCGGCAGAGGGAGAGGGAGAAGCAGGCTCCCCACTGAGCAAGGAGCTCGATGGGGGGCTCGATCCCAGGACTTCGGGATCATGACCTGAGCTGAAGGCAGCCGCTTAACGACTGAGCCACCCAGGTGCCCTTACAGCTTACTTTTTAAAAGATTTTATTTATTTATTTGAGACAGAGAAAGTGCATACAAGGGGGAGAAGAAGAGAGAAGGACAAGGAGATTCTGGAAGGAGCACGGAGCCCAACCAGGGTTCAACCTCACACCCCCCAAGATTATAAACCAAGACGAAATCAAGAGTCAGATGCTCAGCTGACTGTGCCACCCAGGCGCTCCTCAAATTACATCTTAAAAGCCAACAACCCTTACAAGTTTGGCAGGTGCTGGTCTTGGTGAGGATTCAGGAGTGGGTTTAGGAACATCGGCTGCTCAGAACCTACCAAAGCTCCCTGCTTCTTTTCTCCCAGTCTGCTATCACTCTAGCATTTTCTGGTTAATGTACTTAGATTCCAGTGTCAGCTGTGACTCAGGAGTGTGGGGAAGGGAAGCCCCACTCCACATAGCCCAGCCTATAGGCCCACTGCCCACTGATCCCTGGGGGGTATTCCCCACCACCTGCCCCACGCCTGTACCTTCCTGGCTGGGTTTCCTCATCTGGGAGACAGTCCAAGAGGAAGCTGCTGACTCCTGACCCTGAGTTTCCTGACCCTATGACAACAGGCTTCTACCACACCTGACCATCTGGCACTCACAGGACAGGTGCAGAACAGGGGAATTCAGGAACCATGCAGGCTATAAGCTGACGATCCAGCCTCCAGTGAGCCTCCCAACCCTGCAGGCCTGGATGGGACCAGGGAGAGCGGGAGACTCCTTGGTACCAGCTTGTTTGTAAAGATTCTTTTGTTTGAGACCCTCTCAACACATGTAAACCAGGAAGTGCTTTCTGTTCTGAGCCAACAGCAGACAGATTCATTGCGATCCCCCGATGAACTAGAGAAAGGTAGTCCAAGTCTTCTCTGCAAAGTTTCTATTTGACACTGCCCTAAAATTCTCTGGGTATCGTGTTACTCCCTGCTCAGGAACCTCCGTGCTGCCTGCCTTCATTAGAACTGTGATCACCTGCAGGGAAGACTTCTTATTTTATCTTCTCTGTCTGTGGCAGCTACTTAAACTTGCCTCCCCAAGAGTCAAGGAAAAGACCGCTTCATGGAACGTGAGTATTCTCCCTGGATATAGGGATGGACTATTCTAGAAGGACTGCTATCTTTTCCACCAGTAAATTACAAGTGCAAAAGGGTACAGAGGAAAATGTTTGTCTTTCTGCAGGGTGTGTCTATCCATTAAGATACAACCAACTTATTCTTATTTTTTAAATGAAAAGTAAAGAGCAATGTACTGCAATAATTAATATAGTGAGAGTCTTTCATGTGGAAATGGACTGGTTTTAAAATTATGCAATGTCCTGTAGTTCTTGGTTGGGTGTATTCTCTGTGTATTTGAATATCTCACATCATTCTGTAGCAACTCTTGGAAAAGCTCTGAGCTTATATAAATGTGTTCTCTTGCCCTGGTTGAGATTTATGATGTCCCTGTTGGGTTGACTTTTTAAAAAAATAATTATAGGAATTTTCCCCCTTCCAAGTTCTCACACACTTCCACCAACGGTGGTATAAAATTCTTCATCATTGTATTGTTTGTTATGGGTGACCAATTTTATATCATTAAATCTGTTCATTTGGGCTTTGTCACATGTGGTTTATAGGGTTATTTTTAGACTGTTTCTCCCTTCATCTGAAAGTAATAAGATCATTCACTTATTCCAGCAATTAACTATAATAAAAAATATCAGCCTCTCTACATCTTGCATTAGCAAAATGAATTAGCAACAAACAAATATCAGATAGAGAACATTTGTGGAGAAGCTGTGGTCCACACAGCAGGTTGTGCGCTATATCCTATGACACATCGGAATACCTCTGTGTTTGCAGAGGGTGAGAAATAGGGATTTGAGCCCATGAAGTTCAATTGGAAAGTATCTCAGTTTTATGCACTATTTCTGTGGCTTTCATTTCATGTGCACTGGCTCTTCGAGGAGAGAACAGTTTTGAATTAAACAGCAATTAAGATTTTAATCTTCTGGTCTTGGAAGGGCACACGGTGCCATTACCCAGGGGCACTTCACCAAGGAGACCGAGAAAGTGCCCACTTGTACCCTTTCCTTTTTAAATTAACTCCTTTTTGAAGATAAATATACATGGTACACAATGTACAAAAGGGCACCAGTGAAAAGTACATCTTGTCCTTCAGTTCTCTTCCCCAAGGGCAACCACAGGTACTGACTTCTTGTGTATTCTCCTAGAGATATTTTATGCATATATGAGCTTCAAGCAAATATCATATCTTTCCTTCCATTATGCACATGATTGCACATTATATCATGGTTAGTATGCTTTTTCATATATTCATATTTAGTACCCCTCTTCCCCAAAAAACCTCTTTGTATATAGGTTGTCAGACTCCTGCTCATTCAACAGAGAGAGCTCCTTGAAGCCATCCCCCATCTCCCCTATGTTTCCCACTGATCATTGGCTTGGCCAGACAACCTTCATCCCAGTATGTTGGGTCTTATCTGGATCTCTCTGTTTCTCAGTGACCAAGTGGATGCCTCAGGGAACCCCCAACCAGACCCAGGCCAGCACTGGTCTTAGCTACCTGCTGAGGGACCACATGGAAGGGAGGAGCAACACCAACTCCACCAGGGCCCTGAAACTTCCAGATGGGACCAGTGCTGCCTGGTACATTCTCACCATCATTGGCATCTATGGAGTAATCTTCCTCTTCCGGTTGGCCAGCAATATCCTCAGAAAGAATGATAAATCCTTGGAAGATATTTACTACTCTAACTTGACCTCTGAACTCAAAAAGAAAGATCTCCAGAACAATTTGGCCAAATGCTCTGCACTGACCATTAGCAACAGAGCTGTCCTGCAGCCCAGCCAGGCCAGCCTGGGGCCAAAATATAAAAACAGTGAGTGCCAAACTGAAATCCAAGGGATCCCTTGAAAGTCAAGGCAAGCCAAACTCTGCAGAAGAGGCTCAGGCTTCCTGTAAGGGGAAACAGCTTTGAATCTACCTGGAACCTTGGGAGAGGAGTCAGGTCCTTAAGTGGGGCTGGGAGAGTGTCCTTGGGGCACTTAGGCCAAGGGGAGTATGACCAAAACCAGCGTCCTGAGGCACGTTAGACAGGACAGCAGGGAAAGCAGCTTCCAGTCATCTTCACTGGGAAAGCTTGTGTTCCGGGAAGGATTTTGGAGCATCCAGTGTTCTCAGAGAATCTAGGAGATTCCTGAGGGTATATGTGAAAGTAGCCTCTTGTCATGGAAAGAAGGCTGCATTTAGAGTTGAGCACCCTGGATTCAAGTTCAACTTCCAGGGAGTCACATGAACCTTAAATGACTCGTGGATCTCACCAGCAATGCATGGCAGCGGGCTATATGGTTTCAAAGAGCCATTCATTCTAGACATTCTCACTTGACTATGGCACCAAGGTTGTTGTTAATGCCAGAAGTTAGTTCTTCATTTTCATTGAGGGTATGGCATCCATTGAAAAAGAGCATTGGTTCTGGAGTCAGAAGAATTGAACTCTAGTCAAGGACACTTGGGTGTCCTTGAACACACCACCTCACCTCTCTGGCCCTTGGTTTGCACACAGATAAAATGAGAATGATAATGTCTGTTCTGCCAATCTTATACACTAGACAAGAGCTAATGAGATCGTGTATATGAATATATTTTTCAAAGTAAAATAAATATGTAAAATATAAGTCCTGTGTTCATAGTGGTGATGGTGGTTGATGCTGATGGTGGTGTCAGTGTTAGTGGTGATAATAGTTATGATTGATGCTAGTGGTGTTGATGGGAGTGGTTGATGTTGATGGTGGTGTTGATGGTGTCAGTGGTAGTGTTGATGGTAACAGTCAATGGTTGATGTTGATGATGGTCATGCTGGTGGTGGTTGATATTGATGGTGGGGTGGGATGGTTGATGGTTGATTTTGATGGTGATAGTATTGGGTGGTTGATGCTGATAGTGGGGGGCAAGGGTTATATTATTGTGGAAAAGGACACAACTAGTCCACTGACAATTAGTCTGTAAACACTGGCTACAGTACCTTATTCTATAAGAAAACCAATCTGCATGACATAGTTGATGACCTGAGCTCTGAATCCAGTCCATGAGATTTAAGTTTTTCATGTAGATAAAACAGTTACTTTTGGGTTTCATTATATTAGACATCATGTGATCTAACTCAAATATTTTATAAATACCTATTACTTATATACTTGTCTCTGCCTAAAAAGAAATAAGACCTTGCCTAGATGAGTAATTAATTTAGAGAGATTGTGATTAGCTAAAACTTCTGAAAGTGGCTTTCAGCAGGCAAAGTGATAAATTATATGTTGTACCAATATCTATGAAGTTTATCCAGTTCCATTTTTGGAGACTTTCCCTGGACTACAAATGAAATATACAAATATATATATATCCTTTTTTTTTTCCCTGTCTGAAAACAGTGGTCTGCAGCCAGCACCACAATTTCATACAGGTCAGAATTAAACCCAAGCTTATGTTTTTGGAGGGTCAGGTTGAATTCGAAGTATTTTTCTTTTTTTCTTTTTTAAAAAGTGTTTTCTAGGGGCGGCTGGGTGGCTCAGTTTGTTGGGCGACTGCCTTCGGCTTGGGTCATGGTCCCGGAGACCTGGGATGGAGCCCGGCATCGGGCTCCCTGCTCAGCGGGAAGCCTGCTTCTCCCTCTCTCACTCCCACTGCTTATGTTCCCTCTCTGGCTGTGTTTCTCTCTGTCAAATAAGTAAATAAATAAAATCTTTAAAAAAATAAAAAGTATTTTCTATAGATTATCCAACAAAAATGTTGGCTTGTTTATATAGTTAGGGCTGGGCATCATCCATATGTTGGAGATGCTTATAGGGCAGGATAAAACAGAAGAAAAAATATGGACAAAAATACAATCCACAGTGAATAGGAACATAGAATGTATTACAATAGGAGTGTAAAGTCAAAACTTAAGTGAATTTGAAGATTGAGTCCTCTCCTGTTGGTTGCTTTTCCAACGTGCATTTCCCACTTCCTTAATCCAACTACCTTTAATTTGCTTTGGAAATTTATATGGCAATAAGGAAGTTGAAAACACTCTTAGTTCAAGGGCTGAAATAAGAAACCTAGGTTAATCCAAGTAGCACACTCCATTTCCTGGCTTCACTTATTGGGTCCAAGATGGACTCATGACCTAAGTGAGCTGGTTGAGCCAGTCAGAATGACTGTAAAGATTTTAAAGGGAGATTCTGGGACATTAAAGTTCTGTCTTGCTCAGGATAATGTTAAATGCATATCTGAGCCTGTAATTGTTAGCCCATTTGTCAACCTTAGAAAAGCCAATTTGAGGGCAAAAACTAGCATAGAGAGAAGAACTGAGAAAACACAGAAACAAGGGTCCCAATCAAACTGTGCCCGAAGCCTTAATTTGCCACAGGGCTGTTTCAGTTTGTGAGCCAATAAATTTCCTTTATTAAGCTTTCTGACCTCTCTAAACCAAAAATATCCTACATAATACTACTGGATAAATAATTTCCTGAAGGGGCGCCTGGGTGGCTCAGTTGGTTGGGCGACTGCCTTCGGCTCAGGTCATGATCCCGGAGATCCGGGATCGAGCCCCACATCGGGCTCCCTGCTTGGCGGGAAGCCTGCTTCTCCCTCTCTCACTCCCCCTGCTTGTGTTCCCTCTCTGTCTGTGTTTCTCTCTGTCAAATAAATAAAATCTTTAAAAAAAAAAAAATTTCCTGAAGACATTTAAGTAGAATTTGAGAAGAGGAGCAATGTTGATGTGGTAAATTGAGATCCCTTCTTTCACCACGTTTTTTGTATTTCTAGGATTTTTGTGTTTTAGGGAAAAGATAGATTTGGCATGCTTTTTTTTTTCTATAAGAGGCTCTTTTTGTTTTAGACTTTTTAAATTTATTTGCAAGAGAGAGAGAGGGAGAAAGCATGAGAGGGGAGAAGGTTAGAGGGAGAAGCAAACTCCCTGCAGAGTTGGGAGCCCGATGCAGGACTGGATCTAGGGACTCTGGGATCATGACCTGAGCTAAAGGCTGTGGCTTAACCAACTGAGTCACCCGGGTGCCCAGATTTTTTATGCTTCTTATGCCAGCTCAATGATCACTTTTAAGATTTCACATTGCTTGACCTTGCAAGGATCATTCAGTGAGATTCTGTTCCATTTAATCCTGAGTGCTTGACTCTGTCAATAAACCTCAGTGGTAACTCCAAGGAGGGCTTGCCATGTTAGACATGTGATCAGGGCTCCTGTGGTATTTCCAAAGAGCAAAGCCACCATCTTCCCATTAACACTCAGACACAGTTAGTTACATGAGATCCAAGGACACTTTCCCAGGCCACCTATGATTTCTTGATCCAAATTCACCTGTTTTCTGGGATGCTGGTCTAACAGTTTGTATGGGAGATGTGTTCCTGGATGGGGACAACATCCATGTAGTCTCCATTTTAAGCAAGACTAGTGGGACACAAGTATTATGAATATTTTATACAAAATCCCTTAAATCTAAAATGCTCACACTCAGAGCAGTCCACAACTATCTTGGCAAACCTCACAGAGCTGGACTAATAGGAAAGGTGCCAGCACCACAGACTATGGGTGTTCAGTTCAGCAAGTGGGGAAGAGATTTGCACATCTCACCAACCCTGGTGGAGACAGGAGTAGAGCAAGCTGATACCCAACTTTACAGACTACTTTTTCTTTCTTTGTCCCTATGATAAGTTACCCCAAGATTAGTAGATCAAGCCATATAAAGGCCTTCCTCTGAAATGGAAATTATTTAAAATCAGTGCAGAATGGATCTGGTTAACAGTTTCCAGGAAGGGCACCTCTGGAGATTTGTAGCTGATGGTACCATGATTTCTACCAAATCAAATCTGGGTTACCTGAATTTTCCTGGGTGTTTGGAACACTTCTATTCTCAATGGAATTGTAATTAGTTCAGCTGCATTTTCACATGTGATGTAAAATCACAACATTTTATTTTATTTTGTTTATTTTTTAAAGATTTATTTTAGAAAGAGACAGACAGTTGGTGGGGGCAGAGAGAGAGAGAGGAGAAGAATGCCAAGCAGACTCCATGTTGAGTGTGGAGCCCAACACAGGACTCAATCCTAGGACCCGGAGATCATGACTTGAGGTGAGACCAAGAGAAAGATGCTTAAGAACTATGCCACCCAGGTGCCCCATCACAACATATAAAAAAAAGGATTAAAAAAAATTAAAGACTAAATATTTGTTGGTATTTACCCGGCTCTTTGTAAAGTAGTGACTCTGATTCTCATAACTGATTCTGATTGTCTAAGATTCCACTGGAGCAGAAGAATGTCAATTCACTCTTCAATTAAAGTTAAAGTTCTTCTCTTGGCAACAATGGAAACCAACTCTAGCCAACTCATGACCTCCTCCCCCCAAAAAGAGGATTTGTGGGAAGGCAACTGAGGTAGCTCCCAGAATCAAAAGGACAGCAGCTTATCCAGGCCTTGGGAAGGAGAGATGTTAGTCTGCTCAAAGCCTTCACTCAGAGGCCCCTGCTGGAGAACTAAATCTCTAGGGTCCTTCCAGAAGAGGGCTCACCTTCCATGCTGCCTCCCTGTGTCTCTGCTCAAGTATCACATGTCAGAGAGAGTATTGCATTGGATCAAGTATAGCATGTGCCTACCCCCTTGGGCCAACTACTGAGGGTGGGCCCAAGGAATAGAGAGCTCTGACAGATTGAGGCTGAGTCACGTGCTCCCTCCTATGGCCCGAGGGCCCTGAAGTCTATGGAGAAAATGCCAATAAAAAGACTGTTACCTAGGTGTTACCTTCCGTAAAACTTTCTTGATCCCTAAGGCAAAACTGGTGTCTCCCCAGGGCTGTTCCAACATTCGTAAATGTTCAGAAGAACCAAAGATAAAATTCTATTTAACAGACTCTCTCCAAGGATGGAACTGCATTTGTTTGTCAGGTGTTTGGCACAGGAAGTGAGACCCCAAGGGCTCCTGAATATGGGTGGAACCGCTCTACAGGAGAGACAAGAGAAGAATTTGCTTCTCAAGGGAAAGGGAAAAGGAAAAGAGGGAGGAGTACGTTAGGGACCTAGCAGCATGGCAGAATGCATTGAGAAAAGTCTTTCTGATGACTTGCTTACCAGTACAGAAGGAAAATCATAACTTAAGAATAAGGACAAGAGGATGCGAGGGAGATCCGATTGTGACATCTGTCACCCCACTGATCACCAGGGTTGATTTTGCTGATCTGGCTGGCTAGGTGGGTGTCCCCTTCCTTCTTCACCGCTCCATGTGTGTGCCTCCTGAAGCCGGGCACTGCGTTGAAGAGGACGACCTTCCCCGGTGCAGGAGGGTCATTCTTCTGTCAAGGGTATAGGAGCAGCTGCACTCTACCCTCCTAGAACCTCAAGATGTCAAGCTCTCAAGAATAAGGACAAGAATAATTTTGACATTACCAATTCCTTGCAAAACACACAATCAATATTTGCTGAATGAAGAAGAATGCTAGCACGAGTATGTCAGTTTTGTTACTTACAATGAGAGCTATTTCCTTGAGAATAGTAGGTCCTAACAATTTTCACTGGGCACTTCTTCTGGTGGAAATGTCCAGTCTCCAGACAAAATCTAATGAGCATGGAACTTGAACAAGGAAATACATTGTTCTTAAGGAAGAAAGGAGTTCCGGGAAACAAAAGTAATTGGATCACTATTATTTACAATCTCTCTGTGTGTTTACAAAGTATATTTATCGTCTGTCTCACTTGGGTCCTTATAGGGGCCTTAGGAGCTGGGCAAACTTTCAGCCTTGGCCAGAGTGGTCGCCTTGCTGCCCAGATGCTCTGTTCATTGGTCTGTCTGCAAACTAGCTCAGATATCATTGCTTCCAGAAAGCCTTCTCCCCTAGCCCAGCTTCCTTTTTAAAGATGCGCTTTAAAAAAATAACAGTACTCATGTGAAAATAATAAAAGTTAACATAAAAGGACTTGGTATGGACCAGGTACTAACGTTGTACCTTGATTGCTCCTTTTGCCTGTTCCCATCCTCTGTATCCTCACATGCTATCCTGCCTCCTTGGTATCACCACAAATAAAGCCACAAATAAACCACATGGTCATGTGAACAGAGGAAGTTTCATATAATGAACTATCCAGCTATGATAAGAAACTATAAAAATATAGAAAGAACTCTAAAGCATATGGGAGGATTGAGGGAGGGTGCCCACAAACTTGGAAGGGGGTCTCCTCCCCAAGGCTGCAGTTCAGACCCCATTGGGAAAGCTCTGGTTGCAGCCACTGGAGGGTGGAAAAGTTTGTGGAGTTGGCTGGACCTGAGCTGGGCCATAACCTTTGGGCAGCAGCAAACAATGCCCTCCCCAGGGCACAGGGGAGCCAATGTCAGTGGGCAGGTACACAGAGAGAACTGGGGTGTAGGGAGCCCCCTCACTGGCAGGAGGGCACCTAGTCACCCATGATGGAAGGCAGTGGTAACAGCTGTCTAGGACGGGGGCCAGCAGAGGATGGCACATAAGGGAGTCAGGGCATTGATGGTGTTTTCTGGACTGAATGTTTGTGTCCCTCCAAATGTGTGTGTTGAAGCCCTGATTCCCATTGTAATGGTATTTAAAGATTTATTTATTTATTTATTCATTTATTTGAGAGTGAGAATGTGTGCATGTTCAGGGAGAGGTACAGGACGGGGGAGAGAGAGAATATCAAGCCAACTCCACACTGAGCATGGAGCCCAACATGGGTCTCGATCACATAACCCTGAGATGACAGCCTAGGTTGAAACTAAGAGTTGGACCCTTAGCTGACTGGCCACCCAGGTGCTCCCCTGCCCGTTGTAGTGGTATTTAGAGCTGAGATCTGTGGGCGTGCTAGGTTTAGACGAGGTTATGAGGGTAGATCCCCCGTGACGGGATTACCCTTATCTGAAGAAAAACACCAGAGATCTCTTTTCACTGTGTGAAGCAGTAAGGCGGCAAACCAGGAAGAGTTCTCACCAGACACTGGATCTGCCAGCACCTGATTGTGGACTCCTAGCCTCCAGAACTGTGAGAAATAAACATCTGTTGTCTAAGTTTCCGTCTGTGGTATTCTGTTATGGTCATCCCAGCTGAGTAAGGCACAGGGTCAAAGAAAACACAACAGTGGACACTTACTAAAGGCAGCAAGACCGATTATATTCGGAGGACTGCAGAAGAGGAAGGAGACTCCAGGGCAGACTGAACTCCACAACAACTGGGACAAAGGTGAGAACAGATAGGGAGCAAAAAGGGACCGGACCTATGGGGACATGGAAGATTCCAGAAGGGGATAGGCGGAGGCTTACTGAAAATGTTTGGCAAAGTCTATCATACGCAAGATGGAAGTTGTAGGACAACATACGTTTTGTGGTTTGGCAGCACTGTGTTTTTTTGAGCAAAGATGGCTCAGGGCTGGGGTCACCTTTATGGAGACAGCCTAGCGTGAGGGGATGCCGATTTGGTCAAGTCTCTTAACACAGTATGTGGATGAATCCTTTGTGCCAGATGGAGTTCAGAGTTCACAGGAGCCCGCTGACTGGCAGGGAGAGCTGGGCCTGGGCTGTGGGCCGCATGGTATCCACATCGGAAGGGCTACAGGAAACAATCCTCTGGGCCTCCCTCAGATGGCTGTGCCCAGCCCCCCTGCACCTGCCCACCAGCCCACCAGCCTTGACTCTCCTGCACCTGGGGAATTATGACCTGCTGCTCAGAGACCATGGTCCCCAGCTCCAGCTCAGGCTCTGCAGACTTCTCCTCTGCCCAGTGGCCACAACTCTCCAATAAGGTCTGAACCCCAACCTCAGGAAGCGGACCCCCTCTCCTCTAAGTTTATCCTTCCCTGGGCACTCTTCTTCAGCCTTGGAGCACCTTTAGAGTTCTCTTTACATCTTTATAGCTTCTTTCCTGCTTTAGTTTTGTAATTCTGTACATTAAACACTCACAGCTAATCGTGTGGCTTCTGTCTCCTGACTGCCCCCAGAAGGTTACAAGCTCTGAGCTGAAGAGTAGAAGTTCACGGCCAGGCAAAGCTTGAGCAGTGGTGGACGAAATGAAGGCCAACAGGCTTGTGGACTCTGTTACAGGCAATAGGAAGGTTAGAGGAAGCCTTTACTATAATCTGCGGTATTACCCGGACAACAGGCCACTTCTTCCGCTGGAGCACAAGGTACCCTGCGACAGGATATAATGAACTAGAAGATGGGGGATGGCAAACGCTCAGAGGTCAGGAGGGGAACAAACCCCATATTTAATTGTATTGAGGATGCTTCCCAGGGAACAACTTAAAACCCATTTTGACTTTCCCTCCCTCTCTTCTCTGCTCTCAACCTCATCTTTCTGAAGCAATGCAATCAAAGTAGCACTTTACACCAGCTCAGTGCCCGTAATTCTGGTCCTGAGATCCTGTGATGCCCCAGACCCACGGTAAGGGCCCGGTGCTATTTTTTGCTCAATGGTAACACCAAATATGTGGGATTTCCACACCAACAACCAGTTCTTCGGTTCCCCAGATCTCAACTGAGTGTCCTGTAATTCAATTCTGCTCTGACACTAGCTGCCCAGTGGGCAGACCCCACTGGCTGAGAGCTCAGTCCCCCACGACCATCCCCGCTCCAGGTGCCAGTCCCAAGTTCCTGAGTGTCACCAGTGTGACCAACTGGCTACACACCTGAAAGCTTTTCTTAGATTCAGTAATTAATTTGAACAGCAGCACTCACCTTGAACAGAACTCAGGAAAACCCTTTATTACTAGTTTAGACACAAATGAGAAAAAGCTGGAAGGAAGAGCTTATGGCGTGAGGTGTGGGGAAAGGGGTATGGGGCTTCTAGGCTCTCTGGGAGGCAACTCCCCGCACCCTGCACTTCTCTGTGTTCACCGACTCAGAAGCTTTCTGAATCCTGATTTTTAGGAGCTCTGATGCTGGCTTCATTAAAATTAAATCCATGGCCACCAGTGATTTAACTCAATCTCCAGCCCACCTCCCCACCCTGGAGGTCGTGTGTGGGCCTGAAATTTTTTCCAACCCTTTCATCACACTGTTGGTTCCCATGGCAACCAGCACCCAACCTGCTATCCTGGGGCTCATCAAGGTCACCTTATTAGCATGAACTTGGGTCCAGTTGAAAGGGGCTTGTTACAGACAATAAAAGGTGTTCCTCTCAGGATATTTCCAAGGGTTATTTTTTTTTAAAGATTTTATTTATTTATTTGACAGAAAGAGAGATCAAAGGCAGGCAGAGAGGCAGACGAGAAAGAGAGGGAAGCAGAGAGCCCAATGCAGGCCTCGATCCCAGGACCCTGATATCATGACCTGAGCTGAAGGCACAGGCTTTAATCCACTGAGCCATCCAGGCGCCCTCCAAAGGTTTTAGAAGCTCTATGCTGGAAGGGCACCTGGGTGGCTCGGTCAATAGTTGGGCATCAGACTCTTGGTTTTGACTCAGGTCAGAATCTCAGGGTCCTGGGTTGAGGCTCTGCACTCAGCAAAGAGTCTGCTTGAGATTTTTTCCCTCGGCCCCCATCTGCTCCTCCCCTCTCCCCCCTCTGCTTGTTCCCATGCTCTCTCTCTCAAATAAAGAAATAGATAAATAAATAGATGATAGATAGATAGATAGATAGATAGATAGATAGATAGATAGATAAATAAATAGCTTAAGAAGGAGGAGGAGGAAGAGGAACACATTTCTTATATGGCGGATATGCAAAGGCCCGAGCACTGTGCTAGGAGCAGCAAGACAGAAAAACACAAGAAAAAAAACCCACTGTGTTTTTTAAGGGACCACACAGGACAACACAGTAAAAGCAAAGCTGCAGGTGAGCTAGGCTCTTTGGGAGCAGGGAAGGGGTAGGTACCTGGTCAGAAATGATCTGTGTTGGGAGTGGGGATGATGTAAGGGAGGGCTGCAGGAGAAACTCCCAGTAGGGACCTGGCGTGTAATAAATGTCTCTCCAGATAGACAGATTCTGTGCAGATCACTTTAAGGAGATGTTGCGGTCTCTTAGGTTCTGCGTAGCCTATGGACCTGCCCTCACTTAGGCTCCTCCTCCCAGGCCTGGCCAGGTGACCACATCAGTGTGTGACAGGAGAGTCTTCCACAGGCTGGGAACTCTGTGTAAGAAAAGCATGGGTGAAGTGTTGGCAATTCGGGATGGTATGTTACAACACAACTGAGAAATTGATCCATGAATCTCAGGTCAGGGCAGACAAAAAAGATTTACGTCTCCCACCGTCGGCCTTAGCCATAGGATTTGACACACCAGAAAATTTAATGAAGTGAAGCCGACAAGCAGGATTATGTTGATAAGTTTTCAATGAAAGTCGTAAATGTTAAATTAAGCCACATTGTTTCCATGGCATGGATTTCTGGTTGCTTTCCCATGTGCACACATGCTAACATTCTTTGGAGAGTATTATTATTGTAATTAGTATTTGCCAGGGAGTTGTTGAGCTGTCTGCCCTCAAGTCATATCCTTCCCGCGTGATTTGAAACCCTGATTATCTCGAAAGTCTTCTGTCCCAAGCTGTCTCCAAGGCCCAGACAAGCACTTGCATGCGCGGCCCTTTATTAGTCTGAGGTGTGGGGGAAGTTGCTGCCTCACCAAGCCAAGAGGGGCCCTTTATGCCATACCCCCTGCCTTGCAGACCCACTTGGTATTGTTAATATTAAGAAGTTCAATTAGCAGAAAACAAGTGGGGGTCCCAGCTGGAGCCCAGGCTGCATCCTCTACTGGGGTTGGATGCGTCTGAACAAGGGTTGAAGAGGCTTTTTGCACAGAGGACAGATTTGTTCCTCAGAAAAGAGAGATTCAGGGAAGCAAGGTTAGCCCTCTCTTGGAGCCTGAGTGCCCAGAAGTCCAAGCAAGAATCATGAGATCTACTGGGGGCCTGTTTCCGTCACAGCACACCCCAAACCACACAATTGGGGGGGTAGTGGAATATTCAGATTGGCGTGAGTCTGGAGCAGGACTTATGGATTCCTCCAGAAGAACCTGAATTCCATGGGGGAGGGGTGAACTCCTGAACAAAACTCATGGTACTGTCAGGAAGCGGGGCGGGGAAAATGCAAGTACCAGGTGTACAACCAGATACGAGAAGAAGAGAAAAAAACAAACTCTGTATGAACGCTACCAAATGCTAGGTGCTCTGACAGACCAGCCCAGGCAGCCTCCTTATAAATTCCAGAAGGTGGGAACTGAGGCTCAGAGAAGTTCAGAAACCTATCTATTGTTACATAGCCGGTAAGAGGTTCAAAGCTGGGTCTATAGGATTCAGAAGCCCATGTGATATTCCTATTAAGCCTTTGTCCAAAATACACTTCTGTTTTCATTCAAGGTAAGAAGTGGGGAAATCTCCTTGTTTGGTTGAGGGTTATTTTTCTCTCTTGCCACGGGTGCCCTGATGGTCAGCTGGGGCTCTTCTCCATGTTATTACTGTCCTTACTCTGAGACCCAGGTTTCTGTCCATCTCTGAAACACTGCTGGTCTCAGTGCTGAAAGGAAGAGCTCTGGAGGGTCTCACTTGGACCATTAAAGGCTCCAGGCTGAAAGGACACCCACCACTTCTGCCCACCACTCCTTGGCTAGAATGAACTCATGGTTGCTCGCAACCACAGAGGGATGGGGAAGTACTCTTACCTACCACATGTCTGAAAGGCCAAGAGCCAAAGTCCAGGGAATACCACTAATGATCCTACAGAGTTGAACCACTTATAGAGTTCTTAAACCATGTTCTATGGACTGAATGTTTGTGCCTCCAAAAATTCACATTGAAATCCTAACCTCCACTGTGATAATATTAGGAGGTAGAGCCTTGGGGATGGTGATTGGGTCATGAGGGTGGAGGTTTTGTGATGGGATTAGTGCCCTCCTAAAAAGAGTTGGGAGATCTTTTTTTTTTTTTTTAAGATTTTATTTATTTATTTGACAGAGAGATCACAAGTAGACAGAAAGGCAGGCAGAGAGAGAGGAAGAAGCAGGCTCCCTGCTGAGCAGAGAGCCCGATGCAGGCCTCGATCCCAGGACCCTGAGATCATGACCTGAGCCGAAGGCAGAGGCTTTAACCCACTGAGCCACCCAGGCGCCCAGGTTGGGAGATCTTGCCTGTCTATACTCAACCCCATGCGGGGATACGATGAGAATGTGTTTATCTGCAAACTAGAGGTGGACCTTCACCAGAGCAGGATCTACTGGGATGTTGATCTGGGACTTCCA
This sequence comes from Spilogale gracilis, assembly GCA_004023965.1. Classification (NCBI taxonomy): domain Eukaryota; kingdom Metazoa; phylum Chordata; class Mammalia; order Carnivora; family Mephitidae; genus Spilogale; species Spilogale gracilis. The sequence continues at coordinate 55,349 of PITA01008840.1, read as the reverse complement.
GCCTCACGCTGCGAGAAATAAATACCTGCTGTTTAAGCACTTCGCCACCACCACCACCCTAATCTGTGGTAACTTGTTACACAGCTGGAACAGACTAAGACATCATGTACCATGGGGTTCCTCAGGCCACCAAAGGGAGCAAGGAGAAGCTCAAACCCATCCCCTACCTTCTCTCTTCTGCATTTATATAAAACAAATATTTCTATATTAAAAAGTCATTAAAGGGCCTGGGTGTCTCAGTTGGTTAAGCTTCTGCCTTCCACTCAGGCCACCATCTCAGGGCCCTGGGATTGAGTCCTGCATGGGGCTCCCTGCTCAGTGGGGAGTCTGATTCTCTCCCTGCCCCTTCCACCACCTGTGCACTCCCTCGCAAAAATAAATAAAATCTTTTTTAAAAAGTCATTAAAAATGGTTCTGTTGCTTTCAAAATTAACCCTGCCAGCTCTAATGTCTTGCACCCCACAGGCCTCCCACTAGGCCCTGATTAAAACTTGTTTTAAGACATGGGTTCTCACCTTAGCTTCACTTTAGAATCATGTAGACACTTGGAAAAATATTTTTTAAAAACGACTTTTATTTATTTATTTGAGAGAGAGGGTGTTCGCTTCGGCAGCACATATACTAAAATTGGAGAGAGGGTTTGAGCAGGGGGAAGGGCAGAAGGAGAGAGAGAATCTCAAGCAGACTCATCACTGAGTGTGGAATCCAACACAGGCCCCAATCCCATGACCCTGAGATCATGACCTGAGCCAAAATCAAGAGGCAGATGCTTAACCGACTGAACCACCCAGACACCCCCACTTGTAAAAATCTTGATGATGCTCAGACCTCATCCTAGACTAATTCCATCAGAACCCCTGAGCTTGGGGCCCAGATCTAAACAATTCTGTGGAGTTCCTCAGATGATTCTTCCATGTACCCTACTGAGGATCAGCAGACCCTAGAGGAACTTCAGACTCTAACGGCTAGTTCTTATCTGCCAAATGAGGGCCCATGGAGAAGCGAGAGATGGGAGTTTTGCCTCAGCCAATGAGGCAAAACGTGAGCTAAACACAATTGAAGATAATTTGGTAGTTCTCCTGACTACGAGTTCCAGCTCCTTCCCAGCAGTAGGAACTGGGAATAATGTAGGAAGAGGGCTGTGGGAGGCGTGCATACTGGGAAGCGTTGTCATTCCAGGCCAGGCCTGAGGAAGGCATTCCCTGTGAGCAGGTCACTCAGCTGCCGAGAAAACAGGAAGCCTATCGGGAGGTGGGTGTCCTGCATCAGGTCCTAGGTGATTAAAACCCACACAAGTGTGTATACACACGCACACACGCACTCATGTAAACACACATCACCTTCGACACACATATACACATTCTGGACACACTCACACACATCTTATTTGTTCCACAAGAAAAAGATCAAATTTTAGGGGAAATGATCAGCCTTTGCTTAGTCCATTTCTCTCATTTTATGGTGAGGGAAAGAAGCCCCAGAGAGGATCAAAGAGTATGAGAAGTCCCCGTGGTCCCTCCCTGTCAACTCTCCTTAGCACTAGAAAGTACATGAGGTGTTTTTTATTAGGAATTCATTTTGTAGGAAGAGAGGCAACTGAGGATTCTTCTCTTGGTCGGCAAGGCAAGGAGAAGGGGCCACTTTGCCCTCTCTTCCTAAACACTTTGTCCCAAAAATGGAACAAGAATTCTTCTAACTCCATGGGTTGCACGGAGAGTTCCCTATGGTGCTTTGGGGGTGATGGCCCAAGGCCATTCTGGCACTAAGTGCTCACAGACATTATTGTTAACACTCCCTCCCTCCCCCCGCCCCCCCATTTCCATCACTGACCCAGCAGGGGCTTTTGGAGCTCTCCCCCATGCCAGGTGTGTCTCCTTGAGAGTTTGGGGAGGAGGCAAGAAGTCTGACATACACCCACTCACACACGTACGGGAGCAGGTAATTTGTGAGTCATGAATTTGGGTTCTTTATCAACCTTTTTCCCTTCCTGCTCTGCCTCCTGTAGGGGATGCCAGGCTCTGGGGCTCAGAAGAAGTTCAAGGTGCCAGGTCCAAGCCCTAGGGCAGCCCCTCGCCCTGTGTTTGGGAGATCGTGTTACTTGCCCTGTGGAAGGACGGGAGGCCTGGGCTGCTGAGGGGACACATTAGGGCAGAGCTATCCCCCAGCTCAGCCTTTGACAGAGGTTCGTAGGTGGGGGTTCTGGGGGTCTTGAACTTGCTTATTCTTGGTCCCCCCCGAATGTGACTGGGCCTCCTGGGTAGTGCCTTTGGGGCACACCTAGAGGTCCTCAGCCACAGCAAGACCCCAGGGCCCAGGTGATAGGACCCCAAGAATTGGATCTGAGTGTCTCCTGGGGGTGCTCACGGTGAGCAGCATGAAAAGGTGACCTCAGTGCACTGCCAGTGTTCTGACATTGGGAATGGGGCTTAAGGAGCCCCAACAATGCCTGAGTCCAGTGTCATTGGTCTAAATAAATAAACATGATGTTTCCCGTGCAACTAAATTTAAGGAAGAAGAGAAACTAGCTTACATACACAAATCTAGTTATATGTGTGGTGACTCTTTTAGCTTTTGTTTCTTTGTTTTTAGGTTTTTAGGTTTTTGGTTTTTTGGTGCAACCTGTTTCCAAACATTTTCCTTCCTGCCTGCCTGCCTCCCTTCTTTCCTTCCTTCCTTTCTTCCTCTCTCTTTCTCTCTCTCTCTTCCTCTCTCTCTTTCTTTCTTTCTGCTAAGCATGATTTGTGTTGGGCAGAACTCAATAAAACTATAGCAATACTCACCAAGTTTAGGATCCCCCCACAACACCTCCCCTTGTGAATTCAAGTTAGGATTTTTGTCACTTTTTTATCTTTGACTCAAACTTGATTTTCCAATTACATGAAATTAATTTAAATAAATTAAATACACCATAGTGTTCTACCTTAGAATATCAGTTACCCAGGCTATAGGGAAGAAAGAACAGAAGAATTTTCTAGAAAAGCAGAGATAGTTATTATTAGAACTGAGGGAGAAAGAAGGTTGATGATTGGGAAAGGATGTGGGGTGCTTCTGGGCTGACAAGGTCTCCTCTCCTGGGAAGTGATTACGGTATTGCTTGTAAGTCATCATGGACACAGATCCAGACTATCCCCTGGAGGTCCTTCCACCACCCTCCAACATCTCCAAAATGGGGGAGTGGCCCTAGATTGTCATGTCCTCTTTCCCAGGCCCTCAGGAGGTCCCAATGGAACCTATAGCCACAGAGGGGAAGTGGAGGAGATGCAGAATCAAGGGAAGGAGGAAAAATGGAAGGTTCTTTGAGTTGCTCTGGTTGTGTGTGGTGCAATGATTTGTTGAATCCAGGCCCCTCTTGGCTACCAGGTCAGGCTACTTCCTGGTCCTGGTCCTGCCCAGATGCTGGCAAGGTGTTCACCTCGGCCAGCGAGGATGGGGTGCAGAAGGACTATCTGCAGGGGCCTCAGTGGCTTGGCATTGCCTCCCTCTCTTGATCACTCTGACTCCAGAACCCCTTCTCCAGTCACCTCCAAGGCCTGGTGGGCAGCCCACTGGGAGCCCACCTGGGCCAGCCCCACAACTCCTCCTTTGGTTGGTTCCTCCAAACCCATGGCCCCTTTGGCCTCTCCAAAAACGACCGTGAAGGCCATCGAAATGTGTGCATTTTATACCAAATTCCTCTTGTCATTGTTTCCAAATTCTATGGCCAGATTTACTTATAATTAATGAAGTTAAAAGAGTGAAGTGCCATTTTTGCCTGTCAGATTGGCAAAGACTGAAGATTACTAATATTGGTGGTAGCAATCCAAGGAGTCTAAATTGGTGGAAACTTTTTCATGGATGATTTGGCAGTATGTACCAATACTTAAGCCATTCACGGCTTTGGACCTCTCCTTTTCCTTGCCATCTATAAATGCATACGTCTACCTTAGACCTTTTTAACTATGAGGAGATACTCATCATAGCATTATTTGAGATAGCAAAGACCATGAAACTATCTAAATAACCACAAATTAAGGCATTTGTCAAATAGTGTGTGTCACATCCAAACAATGGAATATAATATTACTATTAAAAACAATGAATTAAAAACCATATTAATAACATGGGAAAATCTCCATGATTTATTGTGAGGTTTACAAAAGCAAGTTACAGAGTATAAAGTATAATTCATTTCTTTTTTAAAAAAATCAAACATCTACTCCTAGATCTGTATTTATACTCCTAAATCCACCTGTGTCTGAATGACACAGAATAATTCCAACAACATTCCAGCTGGTGAAGGAAGCAGGTGTGGATGTAGTAAGAACAAGTGACTTCTGTGAGGCTGGGAGTTATCTACAACACCTATGTATTGTGTTTATAACTTAAAAGGTAATAGAACTTCTTTTTTTTAAAGAATGTTCCAGGCCCAACATGAATACCAATGTGTGGCTTGAACTCTTAACCCTGAGATCAATACCAGAGCTGAGATCAAGAGTCAGATGCTCAACCAACTGAGACATCCAGGTACCCTAACATTTTTTTTTTTTATTTCAATGTTGACAGTTAACAGATCCTCCCTTACCCCACTGCCCACTCCCTTCCGGCCTTCCCACTTTCTGACATACCAGGAAGTACTCTCACCTCTCTGGTAGGGGTAAAGATTTAATCAACAGACCACTTAGTAAGCAGGAAGTACACAGACAAGGTATAAACTAAGAGTGTGTTTCCTAAATAGCCATTGGTCCCTCCTCCATATCAGTGAATTATATTTGTTACCTTATAAGTCCTTGCCTCAAAGCTTTGCCATAGGTATTGTCCCCATTTTATATAGAGAGAAGTTGAGGCTACTGAGAGTGTAACTAAAATTTGACCCCTAGGTTTATCTGGTATCAGAGTCTCTGCCCACTACCCTGGTGCTCAGATTTACTCCACATCTCTACACAGCCCAGTGTGGCCACATCCACACCCATCACCTTGGCCTGACATCTGCTTGAACTTGCCATCCTGGCATTTCCCAGTCTGGAATGGAATCCACACAAGAAAAGGCAACATATGCATTTGATTCTTCTATTTATTAATTAGCAAAATAGTGCACTAGTGCTCTTCAATGTCACCCCCAGGCAACTAACAGGTTTTTTGAGTATTTATTTCAATTGTGTGTTGATATGTTGTTTGTTTCAGTACTGTTATGAACTCAAAGATTTTTATACATTTATTCTGTTTCAGTTTCTTGTAGTCATTATTTATTTATTGATTGATGATCAAAATCTTCCGTTGTTGGCCATGGGAGCCATTTTAAATTGATTCTTAGGTCCTTCCGACAGAACCTGGTAGTCTTTGATAGCTTCCTTGCTTTTAGGCTGGATGAGATGTCCCAAGCTCGTCTTGTACATTTCCTTCCCCTAGAACAGAAGGACCTTTGATTCCTCTATTAGCAGACAATATTAGGGACCAAATTCTGAGGGGCAGAAGTACACATTGCAATTGGGTTGAGTGTTTTTGATGTTCCTGTTACTGACATGATAAATAGGTTCATTTGTTTCAGCTTTATTTGCATATTTTAGAGAACCTTGTATCTTTCCTTTTTAACTTTTGTTTTTAAAAAATGCAAAAATTTATATTTTCTGGTTAAAACTATAAAAGAAGACATGTTCAGAAAAGTCTATATTTCTTGCTTTTTTCATTCTTCCTATTCTATTCCTCCATTTGTAGGCAAGCAATTTTAATCCATATTTGGTTCATTCTTCTGTTTTTCCTACTTGAAAATAGAAGTAAATATGCGTATTTATTTATCATTTAGTTAGATGTATATATTTACACAAAAGATAACATAGGACACATTCTCTTTTATACTTCTGACCACACTTCTCATATCTATACCCAAATATTGGATGAATGAAGTAAAGAACTGTTGTCTTAGAATTGACTTCATTGCTTTATACAGTGTTTTCACACCGTCATTCCAGAGCCCAGGGGACCTTGGGAGAGTGGGGAAAGGGAGTGGCTGAACAGGGTGATTCTGAGGCCACCATTACCACTTCAACCACAGTAGCCACATCTCTGTTCTACATCTTTGGCATTCCTACCAAATTTGGTCTGAGAAATCATCCCCACTGTTAAAAAATCCTAAGAGAAAATGACCATAAGCTAATAATCGAGCTGAACTCACTGATCCTAGCTTCTGAGAGGTTGTTCAAAGAACACATGCTTCATGTTAATTAGTCTGGGGAAATCCTACTGTCAAGGGTTGCCTGAACTTGAATCCCAAGGAAATCCCAGTGGGAAGAGAAATACTCATCATTCAACAGTCGAGCAAAGGACCTGAAAAATCATTTTGTTCCCATTGTCATCTGAGGGAATCTCTTTCATATACTTATAAACATCTTTATTTTTTAGAATATTTTATTTATTCATTTGTCAGAGAGAGAGAGAGAGAGAGAGCACAAGCAGGGGGGCAGCAGGCAGAGGAAGAAGCAGGCTCCCTAATGATCCAAAGAGACCTATGCAGGACTTGATCCCAGGATGCTGGGATCATGACCTGAACCAAAGGCAGACACTTAACCAACTGAGCCACCCAGGCATCCCCATGAAGCATCTTTATCTCTAAGAACAAGAAAATACAAAAGCAATTAAAGAGGCTTCCGGGATTTGAAGAAAACTCTCTTTTGCCTAGAGTATATAAAGTCAAAACTGATTTCAAGAATGGTTACTGAATTAGCTCAAGAACTGGCAGTCCCAATAAGAGACGGGCATGCAAGCTGACTTCCTTATACTCTTTGCCACACCTTCCTCTGTCACTGTGAACTCCATGCACGTGCAGACTTAACCCTCTGCAGGGTTCACTGAACATGTCATGGCCATACTACTGGTGCCTGGAACAATGTCCAGTGCTTAGTAAGCGCTTAGTGAATACATTTGGACTGGATGCATGAATGTAAATATTCCTCCTCATTCTCATGAACCAAATGGAAAAGGGTCATAAATGTGGCTCATCACTCTTAAAAGACTGTTGTGGTAGGTAGGATTGTGTCCCTCTCACGCAAATTATATGTTGAAGCCCTAACCCTGGCCCCAGCACCTCAGAATATCTCTATTTGGAAAGAGGGTCTCTAAAGAGGTGATTAAAGTGAAATGAGATCTTATGTGGAGGCCCTTATCCAATAGGACTAGTGAGCATAAGAAGAGATTAGGCTAGAGCCATGTGTGCAAACAGAAGGAAGCCCATGTGAGGATACAGCAAGACGGCAGCTATCTACAAGCCCAGGAGAGAGACCTCAGAAGAAGAAACCAAACCTGCAGACACTTTGAACTTGGGACTTCCAGCCTCCAGAAACATGAGAAAATAAATTTGTTGTTTAAGCCACCCAATCTGTTATTTTTTTAATAACAGCTTTACTAAACTAATACAATTGCCATTCTCTGTCCCAAACCATGGGAGAAGCAATGTCAAAGAAACATTTTTAATGGTTAGCATTACCCATATCATATAAGCCAGAAGAAAATTGTACCGAGTATGCATTTCATGGTGCTTTGAAAGCCAAAGCGTATCTATGTGACTTGGCTAGTTGTAAGAAAGGCCTTTGTGAGGTCATCATGCCACTCTTGCCAGATGTGCACAGAGAGAGACATGCAAGCTTTTCTAAAAACACTTGAGGAGACACTATGCCACACTTTGCAAACCCTCTTTTAAGACACATCATTACCAGAAATCCATTTGATAGCATCAAGGGGAAGCAATGTCTCCAATATTTGAAAACTTTGAGAATGCTGCAATATGATGGATTTAAGACCATATATTTTGGAGAAACTGATATTGCTGAAAGTCTCATAACTGGAGAAGACCTTAGTGATGGGTATTTCATGCAGACTCCAATGTGGTGTATTGTGCATGCTGGTAGTAGTCAAGGATGGGTGCCTTGGAAGTATCGGATGTTCCTAAGAGATGAGTTATGCATCAAACAGGAAGACAACCTCTTCTTTGACTTCTGTGGTGTGGCGAAGAAGGCCTATGGGAAGTGTGCCATTGTGGTCAAAGAGAGAAGGCAGCAGGACAAGATGAGACCAAAGGAAAATGAAGAGCCAGAGGCCCAGGTTCATGCTCCATCTGTAATTAACTTGATGAGCATTGTGTGTTGCCCTGAGGTGGCCAAGTCCTGCGGTCATGAACTGCTCTCTCTGCCTTCCCCTTACAATTATCTAAACCCATTAGACTCAGCCTGGTCTTCTCTGAAATGGTTTATCATCAATAACAGAAAGGAGTTTTGTTTGCACTACATTGACAATATCTATTCTTACCAGTACATACTTCTCAGTGATTTAATTAGCAAAGGAATTGAAAGGATAAACCCAAACAAATGGAAAACAATAACCAACAAAGTACGGAGATGGGAAAACTACTATCTTGGTAAATTTTCTTAAGGATGATTCCTCTCACAAGCAGTTAGAACTATGCTATGGGCACAGTCTTTACCAGCTCTGCTTGGCTCAACTCTGGACCACTGTAGCCCAAGATGCTCCAACAGTGACCTCAGAGAGATGTTGTGAGGACTGAGGTTTCTAAGGCTGTTGGCAAAGTGCTTTAGGTTTACTGGAGGTTCCATTAAAACTTGTTGGCAAATTGGGGACCCTTGATTCCCATCTTGTTAAGGTCATCTTGAGAGCTATGTTAATGGAAGGGTTACAACTAACTCAGCCTAAAGGAGCTCAGTGGTGAGCAGGGGTGAGCAGAATGAAAGATTGTGCAGCCGAAATTTGGGTCAGAACCAAGTGTGTGGTCACAAAAAGTTGAAAACAGTGTGCCAACCAGTTTCAGCCAACCAAAATAATCTATGGGGAGACAGTTTGCCATAAGTGGGAGATGTGGTCCACGCAGTGGCTGAGCAGGTTCATTGCTTCCCATTGCTTGTCAGAGGCTGAGTGAGACACATTCAGGGAGAAATTCCATCCAGAAGCTCAAGGCCAGTTGGTGGTCCCAGTAAAGTACCTGGAAAACTGTAGCTGTTGGTTGATTCAACTGGGACTTGGTGGAGCCCACTTATCTAATATTTCATCCCAACTCCAATAATCCTACCAGGAGGTGGTTAGACTTTACCATGGAGTTGCATCTTGGGGCACCTAGAGCCGAGACACCTGTGGCTGGTGCGGCACACTCGACTCAAGTTTAAGGCCATTGCTAATACAGGTTGTAGGGATTTGTGGTGGTATGTTTCACCTTTATTGGAAAAGACCTACCTCCAATTAAACGTATCAGAATTTTCACTCCCATTTATATATATTCAGGTGGCAATTTTACAACAGACATTATTCCAGAGTGTGTCAAAAACAACTCATGAAAATCTCTACCTAAATCCTAACAGAATTACCCATCTGTAAGATTTTGAAGCCAGGTTCCTGATAGCCAACTGTGGTAAACCTTAGATGATTTGCTTGTCTTCTTGCCCCATTTCCCTCCAGAATCTCCCTGAATTATTCAGAAATACATGGTCCGATGAGACTAGATATTCAGTGCTTTTTAGCAGTCAAGTAATGGACTTCTGCATCATTTTGTTGTCATGCATTTTATCTAGGGATGAACCCGTTGCACCTGCAACTGCCAACCCCTCAGAACCAGGCAGTTCCCTTGTTCCCTAGCCCACTTCCTGGCCAGCGAGCTGTGTTTGTCTCTTGTGGCTGCTGTAACAAATACCGCCCAAACGACAGACACTGCCTCCCAGTTCTGGAAGCCAGAAGTCTGAAATCAGTTCCACACTGTCAAAATCAGGGTGTGGGCAGGGCCACACTTCTTCCAGAGGCTCTGAGAATCAGGCATTCCTTGTTCTTCTGGCTTCTGATGGCTGGCGGCCACGCAGATCCAATCCCTGCTTCTATGGCCACATTACTTTTTCCTCTTCTGCATCTAATTTCCCTCTGCCTCCCTCTTGTAAGGACACTCATGAAGGCACATAAGGGCCATTTGTATGGAGAAGGGAAAACTACTACCTCAAAATTGTTAACTTATCCCATCTGCAGAGATTCTTTTTCCATATTAAGTAATGTTTCACAGTTTCCAGGGATTAGGAGTCGGTTACCTTTGGGGACCGTTATTCAGCTGATCACAGACGCTAATGTAAGTCTGCCAAGTGGAATACAGCGTTCCCCAACAGCGATTAACCTGGTGAAACAACTCATCATGTGCTACATTTCTGGGGTCTTTTTCACTACCTGTTTCACATATGTTTTAGAATTTAGGTTCCTTGAGAGCAGGTAATAAGACTCAAACCTCCTTGTGACTTCAATGCATTGGCACGTGCAGGCACCCATGTAGCTGGCCTGGGTTTGGGGGTATGAGTGTGTTTTGTTCCTACATCACACTTATTATACATCTACCCAGCGTTCCGCATAGTCAGAAGCTCTGACAGCTACATGTCCTTAACTCCCTTAGTCCTCCCAACAGACCGTGATGGAGGAACCACTGTTGTCTCTGCATTTTAGATGGTGTAAACTGAGGCACAGAGTGATCATGTAACTCACTCCAGTGTGGAGAAGTTAAGGGTCACACCCAGCGTTCACGCATATGGCCATTATTCACGCTGCCTCTCTACTTATTGACCAGTTCATCTAATCCCATAACCACCACGTTGTGGAGGTTCTCTCATTTCCCCCACGTTACTGGTGAGGAAACTAAGATGTTTGGAGGTTATGCAAGCCAGTCAGACGCTAAAGCCCATGTGCCTAAGCACCATGCTTGGCTTCATTGCTGGAGCCCAGTGTTTTGTATTTCTCTCCCACATTTCATGTGCCAAAAGGGTTGCCTCTGACAGCTGATGAAGTGGCCATCTCCAGTTGGACCCCACGACAAAAAGATCTCAACACAGAATCGAGCAAGAGGTAGAGCACCTTGCAAAGACATTATTTTGCAGGGAGGGGAAGGACATGGAAAGTTTTTAAGGTTCTCAGACAAATAAGATAAACCAACAGGAGCTATTTTTGTTTGAAAACCAAAAGGATCTAAAAGACAAGTTTAGGGTCCTATTCCCTTGGGACCTTTTTTCATCATTAGGAAGGCAAGGAGGGGAAAGAGATATCAGGACAACCAGAGAGATCAAAAGAACCTCCTTTAATGTGTGATTTAGTTACATAATACTGTATGCATAATTAAGAAACACTGCCTAATGCTAATCATGGGAACTTCCAGCAGAGAAGTAATGGAAAGTATGTTAGACTTTGGGAATCCAGGAGACCTCATTGAAATCTCAGGTTTCCACTTATTAACGATTAGACTTTGGATAAGTTACTTCACTGCCCTGAGGCTCAGTTGACTCATTAATAAAGTAGAGTTAAGGACTTTATTTTTTTTTTTTACTTTTAAAGATTCAAAAAATTTTTTTTCATTTGAGAGAGACAGAGTGTGTATCAAGCAGGAGGAGAGGCAGAGGGAGAGGGAGAAGCAGACTCCCGGCTGAACAGGGAGCACCAGGTGGGTCTCAATCTCAGGACCCTGAAATCATGACCTGGGCCAAAGGCAGACGCTTAACCAACTGAGCCACCCAGGCACCCTGGGTTGAAGCCAAGCCACTAAATAGCATTCGGCACCTTCTAGGTGCCCCATACACTCAAGCTTCTGCTGTTATAGTCTAGGCTGCAGGCTAGCAGTGTGCCCACACTCATACGTGATGTCACTGACCTCATCCCCTTTTCAATCTCTGGGGGAAATTCTTGCTGCTTTTTATCACCAGGATATAATGAGAGTAGACACATCTTAAGATACTCTGATCAAAGGAACTTTGTTCTCTGGCTTTTCTTTTAAGACCATCTGTGATAGGTCAGGCAGCTAACGATAATAAGTTTTGTCTGGTGGGGCGGACAGGGAGGATGGTGAGCAGAGCCAAGACTCTTTGAGAGCCATCTCGTGTTGTGCTTATATGAACCAAACAGCAAGTAATGAGGCACAGCAGTCTTGCATGTGTGGACAAGTCCTCTGGAAGAGCTTTCATGATGGTGGAGATGCTGTCCCTCTGAGGTTGGCTGATGAGGCATCCTATCCTCTCTGGCCCTTTACCATCACCAACAGCTGCATCCTCACTGCCTCTCCATGGGCACGGGGTCTCCCAAGTAGGTGGTGTGTTGGAACGCTCTGTCCCAAAATGAGCCTTAAAGTAAATGGGCAATCGGAGCCGGGTGCCCAGTGGATCCCACCCTGTCTATCCAAGGAAGGTCCGAGCTCAACTGGCTTGAGGGAGTCACATCTGGCCAGTCCGGGGGCTCAGTTGCCTACCCAGGCAAGTACACACTCTCTCCATTTGTGATTGTTTTATACATACAAACCATTTATACATAGTTGACCTCATTCAGCTTAGACAATCAGCCTGTACAGAGGCAGGGTAGTGATCAAGAAGCTCATTTATAAATGAAGACAAATCCAGGCAGTAACTGGACTCACCGAGGGGCAGGCATACCTGTCGTGACGGGAAGGCCAGAACCCGAACCCACATCTTCTTATCAAGGAGCCCTCACACTTGTCTCTAGCCAGCTTCATGGGCTGGCTAGGATTAGGTCAAGCTGTGAATAGCAGAGACCCAACCATCGAGTTAAGAAGGTAGCCCACCTCCACTGCCACAACTAAGAAGTGCCAAGGGGGCAGTTCAAGGCTGATATGATGGATCAATGGTCATCAAGGATTCAGAGTTCTCTTTTTACTCCACTGTCCTAATCTGGTTCCATCCTCATAGTCCTAAATGGCTGGACAAGCCATTGCATTAGTACTCCAAGCAGCAAAGCAGAAAGGGAGGAAGAAGAGTTCATCTCTTCCATTTTTAAGGGGTCTTCCTGGAAGTCCCACATAATACTTCCACTTAAATCTCGCTGGCAAGGGAAGCTGGGAAATGTAGTCTTTTGCTTGGGGAGGCAATGTGGGCAGCTAAAATCAGGATTCTATTAGTAGGGAGAAGAGGAGGATGGGTACTACGGTAAGTAACTGGCAGTCTTGGCCACATTCCCTTTTGGTGTTATAGTCATCTGCTCATCAATATTCCAACACCTTCTGGAAAAGGGGTACCAAAGAAAATAAACTCAGGCGCTCAAGGCAGTCAGAGTCACGGTTTTAAGGCCTTCAGGGCCTGGTCCCCAGATGGTCCCCCCCGGGTCCTCCCACTTCCTCCTGACGATGGTCCCCCTTCCTGTGTGTGTCCTTTAGCCTTGATCATGCTTCAGCTTCCTCCTTCCAGAAAAGCCTTTCCTTCATTCCTGCCTTCCCCTATGGCTACTTCGGTCTCTCTCCCCTCCCAGGGGGTTTGCAGCCCGCTGCGAGGTTGGGAATCACACAACGATTCTTTCACAGTTTTCAAGTTATCAGCTCCCTATGTTTTCAGGGGAAGTATCTCCAAAATTAGTCTAATGGGGCGAACTGTGAATCTGAAAAAAAGTACAATTTACACATTAGAGAGGGTCCCAAACATCTGGAAACACAAGATAAACACTGAGCCAGTGATTTGAAAACCAACCAGTTAGTCATTAACGGACACATTGCGCAGAAATGTTTCTGTCCTGGCTTTGCAGACACCACACGCGCATGTGCACATGAGCTCAGACATGCACACCCAGACAGACACACACATCCAGACACACACAGACCCACACAGATACACACACACACACACACACACGCATGCCTGAAATAATCACGCAAAAGGCCCCGTTTCGACTCCTTCGCACCCTCCCGCCTCTGCTGCTCATCACAGCCTGGCCTCCGTCCCCATTATGCCACTCACACTGTCGCCCTGCTCACTGGCTGCCCCGCAGCCACAGGGACCCAGAACTCCTGCCCGCCTCCTCTTCCCTTGTGCAGGAGGGAAAGGGGCAGGCCCTGGGGCTGATCTACCCAGCTCTCCTCTGTCTCTGCCTCTGGCCAGCCGCTGGCCTTAGATGGGGCTGTTAACCGCTCCGTGCCCCCGTCCCTCATCTGAGAAGGGGATAAAGGCAGCTGGCAGAGGTAACAGAAGTGAAGCAGGTGGGAGAGTCACAGCTGAAGGAGGAGTCACCTGCCTCGCTGTCTCCAGATGTCCACCCTTCTATCCTGGGTGCTCTTTCCCAGGGTTGGTTCCGGGGCTCATCTCCCTCTGTTTAAAGCTTGGACAATAAGGTCCAAGCACCACCTCTTTGCGATCCCCTGAGGCTGTTCTCCGCACAGATCCCTGGGTGGGTCTGGGGTCGAGCCCAGGAATCTGCATTTTAAATGGCCGCTCCCCTGTGCTCCTGTTGGAGAACTCATCCTCAGTTCTCTTTCACCTCCAGAATCTCTCCATCATCCCAGTTTCACCGCGATACACAGGTGACCCGCACGGGACAGCGGATGTCCAGGTGCACCAATGTAATCGGCTCAGGCGTCAAGGGCAGAGATCTGGAAATCGCCAGACTGAGTCATTTAGACAGCTGAGTCTCCCCAGAGACGATCATCTGGACACTGTCTGGGAGAGGTGACCCTTTCTAAAGCACCCAGGAATTTTTGTTTCAACGATTCAGTTCCGGAAATACGTCGTGTCTCTGCCTCGGGAAGCAGAGTACATGAACACAGCTGAACTTTCCTTAGAGACCAAGGTCAACATTGTGAACATAACGCCCTAATGTGTAGTGTTCCCGGTGGGGGGCTGTGACGATCACACGGTGAGTTCTCAGGCTCGGGCAGCTTCATCAAGACCACCTCTCTTTTTCTAAGGTATTTCAAGAAGTCGTCAGCTTGAAACCAATAAAAAGGTGTTAAGATGTGTCTAATAAGATGAAAGGGGATCTGTGTAAGAGGATCCTGGGTCTCCTCTGTGGCCAGAGAGCCCAGATTTCAGCTGATGCTCTCTGAAATATCTTTCAGCTTCCCAGGGGCAGGTTCCTTCTTACCGATTTGCTCACGATTGTGGTCCAGAGAGTCTGGCTAGCAGCAGTCCAGATGGGATCCCGTTGTGGGCTCTACCAATGTCACTATCCACCTACATTCGCCCATGCATGCAGGCATCCAATCAATTCTTTAAAGTCAAACTATAAATCTACTGACTTCAGGCATATACACTCCAGGAGGGGTTCTTCATCTCCCCCTAGTGGTAGGAGAGAGTACGTAAGCAAGGTGACTGGGACAAGAAACAACACGGAACAAAACCCCTGAGTGTGGTCAATGGCTCAAGTTCGATCCTCAGGTCACTCTCTACCAAATTTTCCAAGGTGACCCCATGTACTACAAATTCCAGAGCTGAGTTTTAAGTCCCCCAGGAAAGCACCTGTGTTCAAGATAAACACAAGCACCTAGGGCTTAAGCACAGATTCTCCAGGAAAAGCCAACAGCCTGTCCTTGGATTTCTGAGGTGCCCAGCAGAGATTGTGTGTGGAGGGAAGGAGCCCAGGGGAAGTGGATATGGGGTCGGGTGGCCGCCAGGCATGCTGGGAGCCGGGAACACCCTAGATCCCCAGAGAGGGAAGGAAGCAGAGAGAGTTCCAGACCAGGGTGGGCAGGCGGCCGGTCAGGCTGCATAGGGCCCCCTGACAAAGGCTGGAGGGCTGCCGGGGCCCAGGGTCGGTTCTGGGCCCCACCTGAGCAAGTCAGGGAAGCGCTGGGGTCGGAGGGCAGACATCCTAGGGCATTACACTTCTGTTCCCGTGTGTGTTCATGCGGCACGAGACCCAGGCCACACTGACTGTTCGGGGGTCAGCAGCTTGTAGGGTCAGACCACAGATGGAAACTCCGCTTTCTCCATTGTGATCAAAAGCATCAGCGACCACGGTAAAATCTGGGCAAAAGACAGAATTCCTTGTTCGCCTCTTGTCTGAAATTCAAAGCTCCACCAACCCGGGCCACAGCGGGGAGGACATCTATTGATAGACAGTTGATTCTTCAACAACGCAGAGGTTCGGGGTGCCAAAGCACCGGGTAGTCCAAAATCCACGTGTTTTAACTTCCGGCTCCCCAAAACTTAACAGCCCGCTGTTCACCAGAAGTCTTACCTACTAACATAAAGTTGATCAACACATATTTTGTAAATGTATTATATGATGTATTTTTAGAGTAGGCTAGACAAAAAAAAATGTCAAGAAAATCCTAAGGAAAATACAGTACAGTGCTGTATTGTATTTATTGATAAAGACCTGCTTATAAGTAGGGCCTCGCCGTTCAAACCATGGGGTTCAAGGGTCAATCATCCACTCGCGCAAATTTTCCACGTGGCCTCCCGCGAAGGGAACAAACTAAATGCTGCACCCTACATGCGGCTTTGGTTCCTGCTTCCTCATCCCCCACGCACTCTGGTATCGACAGAAGGGAGACAACAGGAATCTTTTAATAGAGATCTCAGTCTCTTAGGTACTGAGTCCAAAAAAATCTCAGTTATCACTTCTCTCAGATCTGGAAGTTTCCTTGGCTCAGCTTCCCCCTTCACCTCTTCTCAGCAAATCCCAACAGGAAAACGGGGAGAGGACAGTACACCGGCTCTTCTTACTCTCTCATGACAGGGCTCAGTGACCTGATCCTTCCAAGACTCCCACCGAGGGTGGCCGGTGGGTCTCACCCTGTAGGCCTCCCCACGAGGACCCTCCTGGCTCAGAAGAGGCACCAATGTTCCTCGGAAAGCCAGCGTGCAGCCTCCCTCCACCCCAACAATGAAAACATGGTGGAAAGCAGGTGAGAGCAGAGCAGTGTGTGGGAGGGCAGCAGAGGAGGGGGACAGAGGGCCAGGGAAGGCAGGCGGTTGAGGCTGCCATCTCTTGAGCAGATGCCACTTCTCCTGTGGCCCAGTCCTGTGTCAAGAGCACCTGTGACCGGGCACCCAGAGCTAAGGCGGGCTGGGAGGGGCGCAGGCTTGCAAAACCTTGTGGGGGGAGCCCTCACAACATGGCGGGTGTCTGTGTGAGACCGGAAGACTGGCTTATTCCAGAGACAGAGACACCCTTTTTTACAAAGGTATTTTATTTTAGTAAACAAAATATGGGTTCTTATAAGAGCATAAAAAAGTTCATATAATTTTAGGTTATAAAGGTTATACAGGTTGGGAGTTTATCCTCCAACACATCATTCAATAATTGCCTCCTCTTTCTTCTCAGCCGGGATCCACTGAGGCTGACATTTAAACTGCAAATTCTAGAAAGGAAGAGCAGAGGGCAAGTGTGAAATGTCGGAATGTTTTACTTGTTAGGCACCGCCCCTCATGCTCAGCCATTTCAACTTAAGCAACAGAAATTACTGAAGTCTATCTACTGAAGAATGTTATTTTCACAATCTCATGATTTTCTACCCATCTAAAAATCCCCCTTGGTTAAAATCGGGCTCAACGCTGGAGGGAAAATGGTCAATCCTGATGCCACCACCTTCCCCCTAACTGGAGGCCTCCGTGGATGCCAATGGGAGGGGAGAGGCATTTATGACCACGTTCCATCTTTCCCTCCCTCCTCTCAATCTAACACACAAAAGGAGGACTCTGCCTGGGACAGAACTTCAAAGTGCAACATTTCAAAGTGGACAGGCCTCCCTTGCCTATTTTAACTTTGCTCACCCTTGTGGCGACTCGAGTTTCAGCCAGGGAAACACCTCTTCCGAAAAAAGGAAGGGTCCCTGGCAGGCACTTCTCTGTCCTGGCAGAAGCCTCCAGCTCGCCAAGGACCGACGTGGGGGAGCGGTGGGCAGTGCCAGGGGGAGGAGGGGGGTTCTGGACCTGGGGCGAGGACCTGACAGCTGCAGTGCACTTCCCTGCCTTTGGGAAGGTGACGGGTCAGGGTGAGGGCCCGGGGGCACCGGTCTGCCCTGGGTTCAAATCTGACCTTGCTCTTTACCAAGTAGAGCATCGGCTCTTTCTCCGACTGAACAGTCCTCACTGTTCACTGAGCGGTCAGAAGGGGTACCACCGTGGTCTAAGAAAGGCTGAGCAAAATGCTAGCCCACACAATGGTCATTCAGCGGAAGTGTTGCTACGATTACTAGTAAGTGTGCCGGTTCCCTCCACAGCTCTAGAAATCCTCTACGGGAATCCAACTGACAGAAGCGTGGCATCTCAGGCCGGAGAGGGTTTTGGAGATCGCTGGCCCAGTGCTTCCTAGAGCGATGGGTAGTAGACGGGGCTGTGTCAGAGTCCCCTCACATCGATGTCCACACCCAACCAGGGGCTGGGGCCTGGAAATCTGCACTTCTACCAATTCTGATCATCAGCCAAGTTTGGGGACCACTGATAGAGAAATCCTTAACACTATATTTGAATCCTCTAATTTTTAGAGAAGCACAGAATTCAACCTGATCCATGAAGAAATGAGATCAGCGCGTGAGAATGAACATCATAAGCTCACCCTGTAATGGGGGTTTGAACTCAGCAAACATATTCTGAACACCTCCTGTGTGCTCTGTGATAGGCCCAGGGCTACAACAGTAAGTGACTTCGTGCCTAGTGAAGAGGCTGCTGGAAGGGCCCTCTGGGACTAACGGGCAAAGGCCGAGGAGCACGAAAGTCTATCATGGTCAAAGAATGGCCCGCGGAGTGTGGGGAGTGGGCACGAGAGGGGACAAATGGGACCTGGGTGAAGGACACACCGGGAAAGGATTTTTATGCCATTTCTAGGACTCAGACTTTATCCTGAAGATACAGAAGGATTTCTTTTCTTTTCTTTCTTTAAAGATGTTATTTATTTGAGAAAGAGAGAAAGAGAAAGAGAGAGAATGAGTGGGATGAGGGGCAGAGGAAAAAGCAGGCTCCCCCGTTGAGCAGGGAGCCCACTGCGGGACTCGATCCCAGGACCCCAGGATCATGACCTGAGCCAAAGGCAGATGCTTAACGACTGAGCCACCCAGGCACCCTACAGCAGGGTTTCTTAATCTTCCATGAGGGCCTGGGTTTCAAAAGACCTGTGACCCCACCTCCTCCCCACCCCCGCCTGCCATTTTCTGGTGGGTGTTTCTAACACAGATGCTTCTGCTGGGAGAAGGTCCCCAACTTTCACAAAATTCTCAGGGGTCCCGTGACCCAGGACCAGTTAAGCACCAGGACCCCTGACTGAGGGAGCCGCAGCGCAGGCTTCGGGCAGGGTCTGCACGCCTCACCTTCCATAGACATTCCACGTCAGACGCCACGTGGGCCCGAAGGCTGAGGAATTCCCCGACTGCCCCGTCTGGGGCCCGGCCCGCCCCAGCCCACTGGACACGCCGCACATGCCGCGTCCCTGTACCTCTGATTTCCCTTTAGTTCTCTTTCTTCTCTGCCTGCTTCTTTTTCTCAGCTTCCAGTTTTTGCTGTTTTGCTTCCAACCTTTTCCTCTGGTATATTTTAACTCCGGCAAATGCCAGGCAGAGAATTAAGGTTTTGGCAGCCAAGATATACAGCAGCAGGGGCACGCGCTCCAGGACCTTGAAGAAGAAAGCAAGCATTCTAAATGTTCCATGATTGATAAGAAAGGTTTCTTTCATGTTCCTTCGCTTAACAAACCTTTACTGTGTACCTGTTATGTAACAGGCACTAGGCTAGGTGCTGGGCCCACACTGGGGCCCATAATAGACAAGGTGCTCGGCCCCACGCTGGGCAGCCGAGGTCTACCTCCGCCCTCCGTCACTCCCCCGCTGCTGGCTGCACCAGAGACCCACCCGTGGAAAGGGGACGGAACTCTGGTCTCTCACAACCAGACCATGTGCTTTGCCAGTCTCCCAGGCCCTCTGCTTCTGAGGCGGCTCCTGATCCAGGGAAAGGAGGCCGAGCCGGGGGGCCTGGGTAACAGCTCTGCTCTGCCTGCAATCGACCGGGGCCGGTCACGTGACTTCCTGAGCTTCTGCTTCTTCAGGGGAGGCTGGAGCAGACCTTCCTTCTGGACTCTCCGACTTTGGCATGCTACACTTTCCTCTCGGTTGTGGCTACTCATTAGCACTGGCACTTGAAGGTAAACAGCAAAGGCAATAAAATTCAAAACACAAGGGGAACCTGGGGGGCTTAGTGGGTTAGGCATCTGACTCTTGATCTCAACTCAGGTCTTAATGTCCGGGTTGCAAGTACAAGTCCCGTGTTGGGCTCCACACGGAGCATGGAGCCTACTTAAAAAAAAAATTCAAAACATGAAAACTTAGGTACTTATTAACTGTTCCTGTAATTTCCTGTTACAGGGAAGCTTTAACCCATGCGCTAAAATGATACCTGGGGAATAGCTATGGGTTTCAATGACTCTCCATACTAGTAGGTACAGTACTATGAATAGTCTCCATAGCACAACAGCATCTCAAGGCATGTTTTTTTTTTTAAAAAAAACATGATTATTATGACGTGAATAATAATTATGAGCTTTTTGTGTGATTAAATATTCCTTCCCAAATAAAGGTACGCTTTTTTTTTGAGTGATCACCATTCTAAAAGACTAGGTAGGATTTATGCCAACACAATCACGAAATTGCCAAACTATCAACTTACACAATTCCTGTATAATGACTTCTAGCATGGGAAGAACATTTGTCTCTCTTGTAACACTTTAACTCAACAGGTCAGAGGAAACTTTAGCTGGGAACGACATGCGCACAGAGCTGGAAGCCTGGGGGAGGTTTCACAGATGACTTAGTATCCCACATTGTTTCACTAACAAGGAGAGTGAAGCTCTTCCTGGGGGGAGAGGCCAACCCACATCACACAGCGAATAATTCACAAGGAGGCTAGACTCAGAATAAAATGTTCTAACCTCTACGCCAGTCTACTTTTCCTTGCATCCTGATTTCCAAGGAAATGGAATTAACTAAAGCATAAATTATATACCTAGGTGTTTGGACAATCTTATTAAAATTCTTGATGACTGAGACCTAGACTTAGATGTCACATGCGGAAGACGGAGCATCGCTTAGGCCTGCTAGGAGCTTACTGTGCACTCAGTGACTCCCTTACATTTTTCCCCGGGACCCTCATCGGATCTCTAGGAGGCAGGGAGAATGTCCTAACTGGCTGAGAAAGTGTCAAGTCTGGAAGGTTAAGTCTGACTGAGCTCTCAGACTGCTCCAAAGCCTGAAACCTCTCCATCATTACACAATGCTGCAAAATCTACCATGTTCTCCCCAACCCTCCCCAGTTTACAGCTAAATTATGCGAAGAAATGATGCCTTGGCTACTGAATTTACCAAAGGCAACTGGAGTCACTATTCTGAAATTATTTAGCTAGTTACTTACTGATATTTGAGGAAGGTTGCCGTGTGTGCGGCAGGAATATACCAGATAGCAAAAGGAGGAACCTGAACACTTAAAACGTTTGAATTTAACTAAAACGGTTAAGAACACGAGCACGTTGAGTAACTGGGTAATAGTTTTCAACCACAAAGTCATTTTAACAGGAAAAAATAAATACAACATACACCCTTCAGAAAGAGCACTCCAGCAAGAGCATAAAATGCAGGAGTGAAACTTTCTCCTGATGAATATATGGAGTTTAGAACACAGATCCTCCAGGGCGCCTGGTGCCTCAGATGTTATGCGGCTGCCTTCCGCTCAGGTCATGATCCTGCAGTCCCGGGATCGAGCCCCACATCGGGCTCCCTGCTTGGCTGGAGGCCTACTTCTCCCTCTCTCACTCCCCCTGCTTGTGTTCCCTCTCTAGCTGTGTTTCTCTCTGTCAAAGAAATTAAAAAAAAAAAAAGCCTGAAAAACAAACAAAAAAACCCCCAACCATCAAGGGGGCAAATGAATAAAATATTGTGAGTGTAGCCAAGATCTATACCGATTTTTTTTTTAAAGATTTTATTTATTTGACAGAGAGAAACACAGCTAGAGAGGGAACACACGCAGGAGGAGTGGGAGAGGGAGAAGCAGGCTTCCCGCTGAGCAGGGAGCCTGATGCGAGGCTTAATCCGGGTCTCCGGGATCATGACCTGAGCCAAAGGTAGTCGCTTAACCAACTGAGCCACCCAGGTGCCCCTATACCAATTTTTAAGATAAATCCCCAATACTTGGATAATGAGAATGGCTAATTTTTTCAACGAGGTCATATTCTGTTGCTAATGTTGATGGTCACTGACGGCCACAGGCCCCCTGAGTTAGAAAGGGAAGTCCGCAGGAGGTACCGTGCACTACCCGATCCTCCTGCCAGAGCTCTGTGAGGTCAGGGTGCAGGGAGAGGCCACTTCTTTCTGACATTACAAGGAAAAGCCCCTCCCCTTTTTAAAAAAATATTTTATTTATTTATTTGATAGAGAGAGAGAGATCACAAGTAGGCAGAGAGGCAGGCAAAGAGAGCGGAGGAAGCAGGCTCCCCACTGAGCAGAGAATCTGACTTGGGCCTCGATCCCAGGACCCTGAGATCATGACCTGAGCTGAAGGCAGCAGAGGCTTTAACCTGCTGAGCCACCCAGGTGCCCGGAAAAGCCCCTTTTTAAACATGAGGTTGGTCTTCGGCAGCCACAGACAGAGTATGTGCTCGAAGTTGGAAAGGTCTGGGAAGATTTTGCTCCTGACGTCAGACAGAACACCTTTTGTCATAAGCACGATTGGTCTGGGTGCTCACATGGGTTGTCTGTCATTCCAGGATTAAAAAATTTCTCTGCAGGGCACCTGGCTGGCTCATGCAACTCTAGATCTCGGGGTTGTAAGTTCGAGCTTCATTCTGGGAGCTTACTTAAAAATAAAATCTTCAGGGGCACCTGGGTGGCTCAGTCGGTTAAGCATCTGACTCTTGATTTCAGCTCAGGTTTTGATCTCTGAGCCATGGGATCAAGCCCCGAGTTGGGCTCTGTGCTGGGTGTGGAGCCTGCTTGGGATTCTCTCTCCTCCTCTCCCTCCTTCCCTCTCTCCTCATCCCTGCCCCCATGTGCACACTCTCTAAAAAAAAAAAGGAAAAAGAAAAAGAAACGTATAAATAAAGAGGGGCACCTGGGTGGCTCAGTTGTTAAGCATCTGCCTTCAGCTGAGGTCATGATCCCAGAGTCCCAGGATTGAGTCTGACATCGTGCTCCCTGCTCGGCGGGAAGCCTGCTTCTCCCTCTCTCACTCCCCCTGCTTGTGTTCCCTCTCTGGCTGTGTTTCTCTCTGTCAAAGAAATAAAATCTTAATAAATAAATAAATAAAATAAAAACTTTCGCTGGCCTTAGACCCATGTTAACCCCAGACCTAAGGGATCCGAAACACTGGGGGTGGGCCTACAGTCCGTGTTTTAACAAGTCCTCAGGTGGTTCAGATGCACCCTGAGGTGTGAGAGCCCCTGCCTTGGAGCATTAACATGACGCCCGAGCCTTGCTGACCCGGCCCTTCACCCCAGGGACTGCCTCGCACTGTGGCCACCGCAGAGAGGACAGGCCTTGCCCTAAATCCCACTGCACACTCCTTTCTGCTTCTTCCCCTTAGGTCCCCTCACTGCCTCGTCTTTCCTTCCCAGCCCTTCCGCTGTGAGCTCTGGAACCCCAATATCTGCTCAACAAATACTCCTACATTTTCAACCCCTTCAGAAAACCTTCACTCTACCTCTTCAGCCAGGCTCGTCCTGGAAAATAGTCCCCATTGTCCTCCTGCGGGGCCCCTAAACCCCTACCCAAAGGAGGTCAGGAAGGAGAGGGCTTCTCTATCTCCCAGCTCTCTGGTCCTGCTTCCAGATCTTCCAGTAAGCCTTGCCAATGGAAAGCTGGTGGATGTTTTGAACAAGGAAATGTTCATAATTGAAAAAAAACCACATACACTGAGATCGTACATTTGAAAATACACACACTACACTTACATGCATGTAAAAAAGACTAGAAGAAAACACACCAAAACTGTTAATAGTAGCTATCTTTGAAGGGTGAGACAACACGATTTTTATTGGACTTTATACTTCCAAAGAATCTATGATAAAATGATTTCAGTGGCTCCTCTCTTAACCTTTGCTGCACCCAATGCACTTCAGGGACTGAACGTGATGACACTCCTTTCCCTCCGGAGACCTGCTGACGGCTGCCCACAGCCCACGGAGGGCCCCCCGCCTGCAGGCTGCTGTCTCATCGCCTTGGACCTGTGGTCCCGGAGGCTGAGTCTACACTACAGAGCATAGCTGTGGTTATTCCCCAACCAGCTGAAGTTGTACTCGATGATATAATGGATAATTTACCTAAATGTGATGCTTATGAAATATGGCTACATTATATAAGGAAAAAACTGTTTCCATAAAAACTAAATTGACAGCTTTCAATGCATTTTCAAATTTGGGTTGAAAAAACAAAAGTGCTGTTGACAGCACAACTATAAAAGACTAGGGAAGAAGAACATAAAAATCTGGAAATACCAGCATGTAGACTGTTTCCTAAACTACTAACCCACTTTAAAGAAAAAAATGTGAAACTGAAGGTAAAACTTCAAAGGCATGATTTGGGCAAGAAGAGTGAGGCAGATTTGAAGTCTGTACATTGACTCAAAGAAAGGGCCTAGCCTTCTCCCAAAAGTCTGGGGAATAAATGTACTTATATATATTTTAACTTAGAATAATATAGTAAGTATTATTAAGATTCCTGCTTTAATCCACATTTTTCTTTCTAATCAACCTTCATCTACAGAACTGTTATTCTGAATTCTCACAATGAGGAGAAAGAAAAAATCCAAGCCATAATGTTGAAAATTATTCTCACCTTCCAGTTCATGTTGGGCCAACGGTGAATTCACTCCAGGTCAATGGAGGCCCACTCAGACAAGCACATAAGGAGAGGAGTTGGGAGGGAAGGTCTTGCTGCTCTGGTGGGGAAAAGAAGAAATGGGTCACTAGGGGTTTTCTGGAGCAGATCACCATAGGAAGACCTCTTTGACGGAAAGGGTGCATGATCAAAGACAGCAAGGACTGCAGACGGGAGGTGTCAGTGTCCCCCCGCAAGGTGACCAAGAGTCTGGTGGAAAGCAGATGGTCTGGCTTAGGGCTGATGCAGGCTTGGGGCTTGGCGAGCAGAAACGTCTCCCTGGCTGCTCACTGCCGGGGGTGGGAGCACAGCCCTAAGCAGAGGTGGCAGTGTTGTTCCTAAGGGGACACGTGCTCCCATCCCTTTCATCTGTGGATGTAAGAGCGCAAGTCTAAAATCTACTTCTCCCCCCACCTCCTGGCCTCAGCAAGAGCTGGGTTGTGGATGAAGGTGTTTCCATTTTTCAGGTCCTCTGAGTGTTAATGAAGCAAATCTTGGTTCTTAAAAAATATCTGGAGGGGAGTAAATGATTGGGGGGAAAATTGTCCTTTGAAAGCATTCCTATCTAGATTTATGAGGGAGACCTAGGGGAAGGCAAAGCAGGGAGTGGCAGGTCAGGGACAGAGCCGGGGCACAACATTTGCTCCAAGCCTTGCCTGTCACTATTTTTAGAATATGGCACATACCCCAAGAGTCAGAAGACTTGAACCTGCATGCAGAACCTACACACTCTGGTAAGTGACTTCCCTCTCGGGGCTTTGGTCCCATCTGTAAATGAAGAAAGGGGGTGTCAACTAGATGAGCTTCAGGGCCTCAATTTTTTCTGAAATTGGGCAACTTAGAGCATAATCATAGCTTCACTCCATGTGCTGGGCTGCACGAGAGCACATCAGCTGCGTGAACTCATGCAGCCCTAGGAGGTAGAGGTTATCCTTCCATTTCAGAGACCAGGAGAAAAAGAAAAAGTGATGGAGTGTGCCCAGGGTCACACAGGACTGGGATTTGTCTCCATCATCCAGTGTGGCTCCCAAGTGTTAACTCTGATGCAGGCAGAAAGCTGTGCATTCATGCAGATGCTTGTCTTCATGTGTACTTAGAATTAAGAAAAGCACATGAAAATGTCACAGGTCTTTAGAATGGGGATAATAAAAATGGAATTCAGGGAAAAATGTTTTACTAAAACTTTTAGTTACAAAAACATCTAAATATAGGAAATTCAGACCTCATGTAGCCAAGGTCAGAGTATCTGGAAAACAGACTGGTGGTTGGTACAAGGTAACAAGTTTTCCCCATGACTTCTTTCAAAGCCAGATAAGTTAACGATAGGAACGTACACCATAAATCTGTTTTAATATGACGGTGATTGATTGAAGGTTCTCATTCTCTTCGTGGATAAATGGTCCATTTGTCCTTAAGTAGCAGCAGATTCTGACTTGCACCACAGAAATATGGTCCTAAGATGTGATAACCTATTGCTAGACTTTTCACTTTCAAGAACCTTGGATAATCTCAGGGATTAGCCACACTGTAATTTACAGTGTTTAAGGTTATGTAAATTTTGTTTTTACAACTCTTGCTCTAACGGAGTTGTATACAAATATAGTGGTGAGTTTGTCTGTTCCTAATTTTCTGAGGTCCTATTAATGCAATTAACATATTACATGAGTTGACCTAAGAATCAATGGATTAACATAAGATACTTTAACAGATTAATATAAAATACTGATTCCCAAGGTCAAGGAGGACAAATAGGTCCAAAAAGCTTATAGGAGGAAATAAATTAAGAAGAACACCCAGTGAAGCACCTGGCTGGCTCAGTCGGTTAAAGCATGCGACTCTTGATCTTGGGGTGGTGAGTTCGAGCCCCACAATGGGTGTGGAGATTATTTAAGGAAATTAAAAAAAAAAAAGTGTTGACTTAATAAACAAAAACAACACACAACTGTCTGGCTCTCTGGAAACCCAGGACTATGATTATGACTGGTATGACCTTGGACAACTCGCCTGGCCTCTCTGAGCCTCAGGTGCCTCATTTGTAAATTCTCCAGAGTCTGGATTGTAAACACAAAGCAAAGCACCATGCTCAGCATATGGAAATAAACAAATACCAACCGATAAATATCTCTCTTTCTGCTAATGGACATGCCAAGCTTAAGAACCATAAACAAGATGTAAGCAAGCAAAATGCAACGAGCACAAGACAGCAGCAGGGACCAAGAGAACCGGACTCAATTCTTGGTGGCACCCCTGGCAGGCGTGTGACCTGGGGTAAGCCATTCACCTCTCTGAACCAAAATGTTCTCACTTTAAAAGTCAGAGGGAGATGAAGCATGAGAGACTTTGGACTCTGAGAAACAAACTGAGGGTTTTGGAAGGGAGGGGGTGGGGGGTATGGGCGGGCCTGGGGGTCGGTATTAAGGAGGGCACCTATTGAATGGAGCACTGGGTGTGGCGCATAAACAATGAATCTTGGAACATTGAAAAAATAAAATAAATTATTAAAAAAATAAAAATCAGAATCTAAAGAACAAGTCTGCAACTCTGGCCATCAGTAAGTCAAATGGGATATCACAGAATCATACTATAAAAATTTACTGGCAGTTGCCCCGACTTCATACAGAGAGTGAGGACATTCAAGCTCTTTAGAAAGAAACATATTTAAAGCCAACCTGCAAACAAAGTAGCAGAAGGGATGCAGGGAGAGAGTGGGGGACAAGAAGGGTGATCAGTCTAGCTCAGTTCCGTCTGCTGCCTCCAAATGCTAACTTTCCCCATTCCCCTGCAATTACATGCTCCAACTCAGCCATTTCTGTAGCACCTCTGCAGGACTTCAGCAAATGAGAACAAACTGAGAAAGCTAAAAATATCAGCTCGCTATTAGCTCCAACCATAGGCACATACCTGCCAGCAGCATCAGACCTAGGAGACAGCTGATATCTGAGGGCTGAACGGCAAAGCCAACAAGATGGGGACACTTTTGAGGTATAAAATCTATGAAGTGTGTGAAGTTTTTAGACTTTCCCTAGAACTATCCACAAACCTAGCTTAAATCTCAAAAATAACAATGGCTTAGATAGAAATGGTTCTGTCTCTAGTGTAAAAATAGTCTCATTTTCCCTTTGCCAGTTTTCTCCTAAAAAACAGAAAAGCTCTCTGCTTATTTGGGGTAGGCCAGTGACAGCAGTCTGGACAGAATACTGTCCAAAATCTACGTTTTCTTCATTGCACACTTAACTAACTCTGGAATCGTCTCCTACGCTCTTCGAGCGGCTAAATGGGGTATGCCAGTCTGAACGGTCCAAACCTGTCCTCCTCCTCAGGCTCTACCCTTGTCACCGCAACTGTTCACTCAATCCTGGGATACAGGAAGGTGCGGGGAGGAGGAAGTTAGTTGCAGGTGAACCTGGGGCATCACTCCGTGGACCTCTGGGCCCCACTCCTCGGTCACCTGAGATTCCCAGGGCCAGAGACACTGGATCTCGGCTCCTCCGGAACCCAGGGACCAGGCCAGGGTCCCCTCCGCCCTGGGGAACAATACTTATCCTGCTCAGACCCGGAGATGAGGGCCACAGGCCGCTGTTGCTTCCCCCACCCACCCAAAGAACCGGGTGTCCAGGACATGAGCTCATCGGCCCAAACTCTCTGGCCAGTACTACTCTGGGCCTCGCGTGGACCTCGTGCCAGCTTAAACACTGCGCCCCCGGCGCCGGGTCCGGCGGATTCCGCGGCGCCTGGACGCCCGAGCCAGGCAGGGGCGCTCCGCGGGTGGAGGACGGCCGCCGCTGCTGGTCCCACCCCGGGAGCTGGCGCCGCGTGGCAGGGGGCCGGCTGGCGGGCATCCTGGACAGAACGCGCCAATGCGGGGCCGTCCACCCGACTCCCCAGGGCCCCAAAGAGCTGTCGGACTTCGGGTCAGGATCCCGCTGACCGGACGTCACCCACTTACAGCTCCAGGCCGCGGAGGTTCCAGCGCCCGGACTGCACACGAACCGCAACTTCTACAATGCTGCGGGGAAACTACAGGTCCCGAAATGCACTGCACCACGCGCCGGCGTAGTGGGCCCGGGCTGCTCCGGACGGCGCGAACTGGGCGCGCCGGCGCAGGGAGGGGCTGTGGGCGGGGCGTCGGGAGACTGCGGGGCGGTCCCTGGTCGTGCTGCGCCCGGCTGGGCGCGGCTGTCCAGGCCACGGTTCTGAATTAACCTGAGATTGGGGGAAGAGGGCGGCCGGAGTTCCGGGGCTGTCGCGCCCCCAGCTGTCTGCGACGGAGGATCCTTGGCTCCCCAGAAGTTTCCAAATTCAGCGTTCATCTACTCGGACAAAATGCGTGACTTTTCCTTTGGGAAAGCGCTAGCCCCCTTCCTGGGTTCGCAGACTCCCAACAAACGCGCAGCACGCACGTGCAGAGGTTGGGTGGGCGCAAGCCGGACCCCAAATAAAGGCTGGGGTGACGACAGGGAGTGTCCATGGAGTTCTTTCTGTGGATTGAGGAAAACAGAAAGGGGAAAGTAAGTGGCTGGCGCAGGAAAACGCGCGACTTGGCAGTGACAGAGTGTAGATTGGAACCCATGCGGACTGACTCCAAATCCCACTGTGACGTTCCGTGGTGATGAAGTACAAGATGCTAGGAACGCAGAGGAAGGGACAAACCGAGGGTGGGGGATTTAGTTTCTACCGGCGAAGCTTTCCCATAGAAAGGAACAAAACTAGCTTTGTCCTGAGCAGGGTGAGGCTCCGGTCTCGCTGAAGTCTCACCACAAGCTTAGAGGAGGACATAAAATAACCAAACAGATGAAGAAGTGGAGACACCAAGACAGTAAAGGGATCTGCCCAGGATTTTAAAGCCGGCAAGTGCCAAAGCTGGGACCTGACTCTCAGTGGTGGAGGTCAGCTCCCATCAGGCAGCAGCTACCATGGGCTCCTTTTCCAACCACTTGTGAACTCTGCTTGTAGGAAGGAGTGTCATTCAGGTCATATGGACCCAGTCATCCCAGCAGTGAAGCTCTGAAAGCTAACCCAGTGGGGGCTTGGGGTGGGTTGGGAACACTGCAAGTTGTTTGAACTCCTGTCTTCAGTTGCCCAACTGAAAGTGACCAGCCTGGAATTTTGGGGATCAGTGCTAAAGTGGCAGACAGGGGCAAGTGCTTTCGACAACTGTGTACCCAACATGCTTCTAAACATCTGCCGTTCCTCCCATCCCCCAAAAGTAAAGTTGGCTGATAACCATCTACTTTGCCACTGTACTTTCAGTGATGATAATAAAATGTACTTTCTTAGAAAAATCTAAATTTCTTTCCCTCCATGTTTTCCTATGTCAAGGATAAGCGGGGCACCAGTGAAAGCCTTAAGGATAGACTTTACTCAGTAACCACTGCAGTAGAGAAGAGTGCCCAGTGGGAACCAAAGTCCGTTTTGATTTATGCAGTGGTAACTGGGCATTTTAAAGAGAAAATGAGGGAGTGGGGTCAGTGGAGCAGAATCAGGGAAGTGGATATTTACAAAACCCAGATTACTCAGTCTGATCTTATTAATAGGCACTCATCTGAAAAAGAAACTTCTGTCTTAATGACCAGAGGCAACGGTGCAGGTTAGAGCAGATCCCCCCACTGGGTCGGGAGAGTTACCTCCAGGAATGCTGGCATTTCAGAGATGAGACATTTCTGGCTGGTAAAAGGTTTATATCCCAAAGAGGGAGAGAAAAGATTTATAATTCCAAGTTTTCTAAAGTAATTGCTCTTAGAGGGGATTCAAAGAGCTGATTTGCTCCTCTCCAGGCTTTGGCTGGAACCAACAGTAAATTCTCCTGGCAGCTTGAGTTTCCCTGGTAAGCATTCCAAAAGGGGCTGGGGTCCTCTTAGGGATGAGGCCTTGAGCTGTTGGAAGCTATGCTAGTGTTTGTTCAAGTCTCAGTGTGGAGAGGGGGACAAAATCATTTATGGCATGTGTCTGTAGTGTTTATAAGCCAAGGTTGAGGCCTCCTTGGGGGCCCAGAAGGTTAGCGAAGAAGATAGTCTCGGTCATGTGGTGGAAACCTTGGATCTCTGCCTGGATCCAGACCCAAGGCCAGGATTTTTTAGCTAGGGTGGCTGCTCGGGGCACACTGGGACAAACGTTCTGTGTGCAGTAACATTTCTGGGTTTCTGATCTAAGGAAGGAGGCCACTCTTGCCACATCTGCTCTGGGAATATAAATGGCTTTCCATCACTTTAAGGTTTATGTTAGCATAATTGCACATTTGTTGCTAGGAATCAGATACATTGTACATATCTCTCTCTGGTGATAGAATCCTTGTGGTCAATGGAAGACATCCTACAAGCATGCCTTGATGAAGGGCTTCTTTTTTGAGTTTCGTCTTAGTACCCTGAGACTTGAGGTCCTACTCACAATTGCTGCACTTTGGCTGAATAGATGGCAGAGAAGAAAGATAGGCTGCAAGGGCACAAAGCCAGAACCCCATACATCTGTCTTGGCTGTGACTTCTTACTCTCAGCGACTCTGACAGAGTAGACTTAGGCCTGCCCTCTCATCCCTGCTCTAGCTCTGCCCACTCTGTGTTGATCTCCTTTATCACCAGTCATGTTCCGTCATTGTGATGTTTCTGTACCTGACTCCCTCTAATGAGTGTGTTGTGCCAGCTCAAAGGGTCTCATTCATCTCCACACTCCTGGGGTTTATGCCAGTGGCCCGAGTAGAGCAGACAGGTGCTAAAGATTGCTTGCTTTAGTTAACAGATGAAGTCACCTAATCTGTGGTGATCTTATGCAATATCTAGATATAATGAACTGCCTAGCTTTTCAGGGTCATGGGCAATTCACACACTTTCTGTACCATCGGCCTCTTAAAAAGTGATTATAAATGGAAGAGGATGAACAGAGTCAAAGGGATACGTTAATTAGAAGGCGATGTTGCAACTTTCCTTTATTTTTTCTGTAATAACAAGAGATTTGGAAAATTAGTTTTCTGGAAAACCCTAAGTGTTCCTTTAACAGTAGGCCTGTTATATTGGGTAGTTCTGAAAGATGCTATGTCTCCATCAGGAACTATTTGCCCTTGGAGAATGTTTGTTCTGTCTTCAGACTTCCAGATAAGCAAAATGTCAGGAAAACAATCCCCCTAAAGTAACTTGGTGATTCTGTTCATTCATCGCTTCAGACTCTGCATTCCTGAATTAATAAATAAATGCTCTGATGTCAAGCCGGTGAGCAAGTGGTAAGTTTTTGAACCATAGCTTTTGGGTAACACAACTGGGTTATTTATAAAGTGAATTCATCACATGCGAAGCAATGTTTGGTAAGAAGGTGAATTTATTATTGTCTCTCTATCCCCGCTGCCACACACAGGTCCTTCACCTCAAATTTGACTTTATTTTCACTAAATTGACAAAATTTATCAAAGTGGACATTGATTAAAATGTCATTTATATTGCCCAGAAAATAAAAGAGTTCTTCCACATGAAGTATTGCTCCAATGAGCAAGTATAAATCACCGAGATTAAAATGTCACGGTCTTGGTTGAGCGGTTGCATGATCTTCGTGAAAATTTTCAACAGCAAGCAAGGAACTGAGTGTCTTCTAAGCAATGACAACTTGGATTTGCTCCACGGCATGGACATCTCTTTGGATCTGGATTTCAGATGTTGGCTTCATGCCTATTCTGTTTCTCAAGGACCCATTTTGAACCCTGCTGCACCCACGTTCTCGTGGAAGGTGGTCTTTGATTCTTCTAGATTCAAGATTTGACTCTTGTACTTCTCTTGCCAGTCTTCCACGATGTACTGGTGGTAGGGGTCGTTGGAGTGTTCTCGCCGCTTGGATTTCACTGTGCTCACCAGGATAGCTACGATGATGAAAGAGAACATTCCGATCATCACCATGAGGTACAGGATGACATAGTAGAAGTTCTCAGCATCAAGTTTGGCTTGTAGGGCCTCTTCCTCAGCTGTTGTGTTCCTGCGCCAATTGTCCATATAATTAATAAAAATCCTTTTGAAGACATCTTCCAGGGTCTGTGTCAGATTGGATAAAGTAGGCATATCTCCCTCTTCTGCAATTTGAATGGTAAAATAGATGAGCAAGGTGAAGAACACTGACTGTTTCTGCATTTGGCTACTTTAAGGGATAAAGTGAGGGGAATGTAAAGGGGGAGATAGTATTTCTTCTTTACCTACCTGGTGATTGGTTGAGTGATTTTTTTGTTGTTGTTCTTTAAGCTTTGCGCATGTGTATTGATGCACTTTTTTGGATAAGGGCTACCTTACAATAAAAATTTGATGGAGGATAAATATGTATGTAAGGATATGCATGTAAGGAGAATATGTAAATAAGTATAAACATGCAAATGACAATGGAAAAAAGACAAGAAATTGTTCAAAACGTGAATAGTGGGTGGTATACTTAACGAAAATTTTTTCCTTCTTTATACCCTTCTCACATTCTAAATTTTTATCAGTCATCTTGCACTTTGTTTTTAAACAGACAGGTCACCTCACAGTAGTTAGCATAAGGTCTTGTTTTCAACAGGCATCCCCAAGCATCAGTGGAATAAAGGGGTGGCTCATTTCTGACCCTTGTTTTTAGAGAATTATGGGGCAGAGGATTGCAATCTGTTCTGTCTCCTTTGTCTACACGGTGCTTTTTCCAAGCATCCCAAAGAGAGTACTGTGTACGTCCACATTTGAAAGAAGCATCTTAGGCAAGTGGCACAATGAAACAACCTGAGCGGTCATTCCTATTCCTCAAGCCCACTTCTTCTCTTCCTCCTCACTGGCACTGCCCATCCACCATCTCTCATCTTGACAACACAAAGCAATGCAGTGCAAGCCTCCCCTAAACCATCTCCTGGGTGCATATCTGTCCTTCTCTGCCCTCCACAGCACTCACTGTGCTCTTTTAAAGAAGGAAATGAAATCCTATC
This sequence comes from Spilogale gracilis, assembly GCA_004023965.1. NCBI lineage: Eukaryota > Metazoa > Chordata > Mammalia > Carnivora > Mephitidae > Spilogale > Spilogale gracilis. The sequence continues at coordinate 21,880 of PITA01008840.1, read as the reverse complement.
TCCTCACTTTTAAAACCATTCTCCCTTCCTGTAGTGCTTAAAATAAAATCCTAGTACCTTCGTGGGTTCACCTGTCTTGGCCTGAGCTGGCCTCTCTGCCCATCTCTCCAATGACTCTATCCTCATGACAACTGGTCATACTGGCCCGCCTTCCTCCAAGTCAATAAATGTTCTTCTGCTTCAGGACATTTGTACGCTCTCTTCTCTGAAACTAGAATAATTTTTCCTTTCTTTTCCCTTTGCTACCTCCTTTACCCTCTTTCTTGATCGAAGCTTAGCTGTCACTTCTGAGAAAACTCCCTGGCTCAGTTCTAATCAGTGCTGCCCGCCCCCCTTTCTCCAATAGTATCTTATTTTTTTTCTTCAAAGCCCTCTTCACATTTCGTACTAATTATGTGTGTATATCGCTGGTGTGTGTGTGTGTGTGTGTGTGATTATTAGCCTGTGGTGTCAGCTTTCCTACTCAGCTGTCATCTCCATGAGGATAGGACTCATATCGCCTTTGCCTACTTTGGGAGAGCAAATGTGGGCACAGAACCCGGCACACTGAGGGCACACAATGGATGTGCCAGGCACACGAGGGGCATTGGAAATGCAAGAATGATGAATATGAGACTTCTGTTTCTGGAAGCTCAGTGTCACAGGAGAACGGCAAACAAATGGCACTGAGATGTAACAAAGACTTTTAAGAGGTCTGAACAAAGCAGTAAGGGATCTCAGCGAATGGAGCTGAACACAGTGTATAGATGGAACAATCAGGTGTGAACAGAAGTGGAAGGAATGTAGACAGGAAGTGAACCCAGGATTAGCCAGGACCTACAGGTTTGCCCAGTCAACAAAAGCCCAAACAACCCAACAGTGAGTTTGCCTAATGCCCTTCTGAAAACAATGCCCCTTCTCTTTAACATGTCTTTTGTTTCCTCTTATGAGTAGAGAGGTTTCCAATCACCCCACCTGTGGAAAGGGTATGATAACACACCCAGGTCCTTTTCTGATACCTTCCCAGCAACGTTTCATTCATTGAGAATTATGGTAACTAAGTCAATAGGTTTTTTTTCAATGGAATGTTTTAAGTCCTATTATTCAAAGGGCTCTCAGGTCTTTCTCTCACTCTCCCCTCCATGTAAAGCCCAGAGAGTTGAAAGGAAACTTGACAAAAGAGACTGCCCCAAGGTCCATGCCAAGCACATTTTCAAAGCAACATAATAGAGACATGCTTTCTCCCTCTTAACATAATACAGTTCTCTGTGAAGAGTATAGCTAAGGTAATTTAATCCTATGCAAGACATCACCACTGGCTCCTTAACCCTATCAGAGATGAGATCTGCTCATTTCGGAGGAGTTCATGCTTATTTCATCAATCAAAAGGCAACCCACCCCTCTGTGCTATGGCAGGGCCCATCTTACAGGTATGATTCCTTTACCTGTGAATGTTCTGACCTCTTTCTGCCAGTCCTTCTCTACTTCTTCATCCAATAGAGAAAGTTGTGATTTCACCAGCTTGTATATTTGCCCTCCCACACTTTTTTTTTTCTTTTAAGATTTTATTTATTTGACAGAGAGAAACACAGCCAGAGAGGGAACACAAGCAGGGGGAGTGAGAGAGGGAGAAGCAGGCTTCCTGCTGAGCAGGGAGCCTGATGTGGGGTTCAATCCCAGGTCTCCGGGATTATGACCTGAGCCAAAGGCAGTCACTTAACCAACTGAGCCGCCCAGGCCCCCCCCCCCAACTTCTGCACCCTCAGGAGAGAATTCAGTTTCCTTTTCTGAAGCCAAATGGAAAATTCAATAGAACATAGAGACAAATTAAAAAAAAAAGAAAACAACCAGAAGAGCTAAGTGTACAAAACGAAGGGCTAATGGAGGGGTAGAGAAGTCGGAGGAGTGACTGATGAGGGAAACTTGGTCTGGGGAAAGGTGCTGAGCAAATGTAGGCAGCAGAAAACTAACAAGGGGAGGGGGAAAATCCCCTTCTGGGCTGACAGTCAGCTCTCTTGCAGTGTTTTTGCTAAGATGCACTCAAGATTGGAATTACTCTAGTTATTTTTGTTTATCGGACAGCACTTTTTGGATACTGGGCAGCAGGAGGCCCTGCCTTGAATCTGAGTCTCCCCCAGAGAGGTCATAGCATTGCGAACCCCTAAGCACTCTGAGCTCCCCGGCCCAGCCTGCCTCCCACACATCTCTGTGGGCGGTGCCACTGTGCTTGGAATTCCACCAGCGATGCCTCTGAGTGGAGGAACCACAGTAGGACAGGACACGCCCACCGCCAACACCCTCCTGCAAATGTTTTCATCAAAGCAATGGCATCACTTGTGAAAAATCTAGGCCAGGGCCTGACTCATGAGTATTCAATTGTGAGGCCCCTGGGGACCAAGGAGAGCTGTGTTTTGATGCCATCCAGGACAGGTGCCTCAAGGGAAGCCTCAAGATGCCACAGCTGAAATGGGAATGGGACACTTTAAATAAGTATTGAAGCGGAGGGGAGATGGAGCCCAGAGGAGAGAGGAGAGGGCATTGGAATAACCTTGGTCTTCTGATGTCCCTGAGTCACCCTGCAGAGGAAGAAAGACATACAATTTCTATCAAATAAAGGAGCTGAATCTCTCCAGACTCACCCACAAAAAATGGTGGTATGTTCTTTTGTTTAGGAAACCTCCCCCCTGCCCACATGGTGGTCACCTCATCCACAAGCTTTTCCCCAGACCTCTGAGTTGGAGATCCCTTTCTGCCCTTCTGCAAACTGCCATGTTTATCTATTTGCTCATTTTCAATTACCCATGTTTTATGAGCTGATTCATGTGATACTCAAAACCACTCTACAACACGGGATCTCCTCCCTTTTACAGACAAGGAAACTGATGTTCAGAGAGCTGATGTAATTTGGATCATAATTATATGAGAACTTGATCTGCTGGAGGGCAGGGATCTACGGTTTTACTCATCTTTGAATCCCAGGGCCCTACGTCATGGTTGGCACATGGCAGATCTTTGCCAAATGTTTGTGAATTAATAAATGCTCCTCTCTCACGTACTATGGATTTCAACTGGAAACTACTAAAACAGTGATTCTCAACTTACTTGCAGGAGTGAAAGGGATTCACAAACTCCTTGAAAAATGAAATTAAACAATCTGATTTTATTCTTCTCCCCAAAAGTATGCATATGCACATACAAAGCTCCACACTCAATTTCAGGGGACTCCTGGGACCTCTGAATTCCAACCAAGTATCCCTGCGACAAAATATCTTTTTTTATTAGTTTATCTTTTCAGTGCTCCAAGATTCATTGTTTATGCCCCACACCCAGTGCTCCATGCAATACGTGCCCTCAGTACCCACCACCAGGCTCGCCCATCCCCCCACCCCCTCCCCTACAAGACCCTCAGTTTGTTTCTGTGTCCAAGGTGCCCATCAACAGATGAATGGATAAAGGAGTTGTGGTCCATATATACAATGGAATACTACACCTCCATCAGAAAGGATGAATACCCAACTTTTGTAGCAACATGGACTGGACTAGAAGAGATTATGCTGAGTGAAATAAGCCAAGCAGAGAAAGTCAAGTATCACATGGTTTCACTTACTTGTGATGCTTAAGGGGTAATATAGAGGACAGTAGGAGAAGGACAGGAAATGGGAAGTAGGGTAATTCGGGGAGGGAAAAGAAACATAACAAAATATCTTTGAGTCGAGAGACTTCAGTGCTGGACTCCACCAGAGTTGTTCCGGGTTGTTTCAAGGTCTGAGCATGGAAGCATCTGGTAACCTGTTTCTGGAACTACTACTGATTATTTGTTCTGCTTTTCTAACATGGACAACGGCTCATGGCAAAATTTCTTGGGGCTTCTGCGTGGCTCAGTCGGTTGAGCGTCTGATTTTAGTTCTGGTCATGATCTCAGGATCATGGGATCCTGATCGGGTTCTGCATGCAGTGGGGAGTCTGCTGAAGGTTCTCTCTCTCTCTCTCTTCCTCTGCCCCGACCCACTTCCCTCTATCTCTTTCTAAAATAATAAATACATTTTTAAAAGATAGATCAGGAGTTGCTTCTTGATAAGACTTACTCATAGAATGAAAGGGGCTCAGGTAGATTAAGTATTTGGCCCCTGGACAGACGGAAAAAAATCAAGTCCAAGGGGGATTCATATTTTGAACACTGTTGCGTGAGACATGACTGAGTAGTCCATTATTTGTTCCACAGCAAAGGGAAAAGCGAATCTGTGTGAAAGCAATTTTACTGATGAACATTATGCTGGAAAGTTCTAATAAGTTTAAATTTTTGATCCTCAGAGTAACTACTTATCTGAGAGATGTTGGTCAGATTTGGTACACATAGAACCCCTCTAAGGAGGACGTCGTCCATGGTGTTCTACACCGTGTTCTACATGGTGTTCGGTAATGTGAAGACTGTTATTTAGGATCTGTTGGACCACAGGAAACTGTCATTTTTATATGATAATTATAGTCAGTATTGGCAATTTCACATGGCTCAACCTAACAGAGGGGGACCTATATTTTCAAGCGTTTTCAATAAATAGTTCTTGGTCAAAGAACAGGATGGGCCTCTAGAGATTATTTAGGCTGGCCTGCTCATCTGGCAGGTGCAGTAAGTATAGCCCACAGAGATTAAATAACCTGTCCAGCATCACAGGACTTACATGTTGGCCACAGTGCTGGGACTAGAAATCCAAGTCACCCAGGTTAGCACCCAGCACCCACTGTGCCCTAGCAGAGGTCACACAGTCCAGTAACACCCCATTTCCAATGCCTGTGACTGAACAGCTAAGCTGAGTAAAAGAAATGAGACCAAGACCACCGTTTCAGCTCCCGTACACCAAGTAGGTGTGCCCTATCTTCAGGCACATAATGTTGCCCTATTTCCAGCTGTATTTGTCACAGGTGCATGTCATTCATAACAGAGACAATCTGGACACTGTGAGGAAAGTAACACCCACTTGATCCCAAACCCCAAAGTTCTGTTTTCTTGAAAGATGGTGGTGGGGTGCTGGGGTGGTCCAGTCGGTTAAGCGACTAGCTCTTGGTTTCAGCTCAAGTCATGATCTCAGGGTCGTGAGACTGAGTCCTGCATCTCAGACTCTAATGTTCAGCAGGGAGTCTTCTTAAGACTATCTATACCTCTCCCTCTGTCCCCTCCCCCACTCTCTCTCTCAAATAAATAAATAAATCTTCAAGAGAAGGAAAGATGATGAATCTTTAGCTTCACCTGGGTCTAACAAGGCAGTGAAGTCTTTTGTTGTTTATCTTTTTTTTTTTTAGAGTTTTAGAGAGAGTGAAAGTGTGCAGTGATGGGGAGAGGGTAAGGGAGAGGGAGAGAGAGGATCTTTAGTAGGTTCCACGTTCAGCATGGAGGCAGACAAGGGGCTTGATGCCATGACCCTGAGATACGACCTGAGCCAAAATCAAGAGTCAGATGCTTAACCGACTGCACCCCAAAGTCTTTCATTTTTATATCAAGAATAGAAAAGGATATGACTGTCTGCATTTACCATGAACATTCCATAAAAACACTTCTAAAATTTTCATCGGAGTATGAAGAAATGAGGAAGAAAAACAATACCAAGACTTAGAATAAGAATGAGGGGGACAAGGAGAAAAAGAAGAGGACAGAGAAGCAGAAGGAGAGGAGGGAGAAGAACAGAGAGAGAGAAAAGAAAAATAGAAGGAAAGGGCATCTTATACCAGGAAAATCATTCCTTTTATAAATTTCTGGAAAAGGGAAATTGATCGCTTTGTTACACAATTTCTCAAAAACTAACTCGCAGTTGAAGCTTACCTAGGCCGTGCGTGAGCTATATGAAATCCTCTGCTACAAAGCCAGGCTGCTCTAAACCTCCTGGCTGGTGTTGGCAAGCTTGGGGACTCTGCATAAATCTCAGCTTACTGGGCCCCCCTCAGCTTGCAGTCAACGACGTCTTTGTTAGCTGCGGTCTGCAATCTAGGCTTTTATGAACCCAAAGATTTAATCTAATCTTACATGGAAAGTTAAACATGGGCTGCTGTGGAGAATTAACCTTGGTCCCTGATGGGGTGTGCCCGCTTGGAGGCTGGCATTGGGTAGCGGCAAAGTTGCCTCCTTGGGCCCCATGATGCCAGTCCCAGCCGGGACACTGCTTGGCCTCAGTGAGCCCCCCTCCTCAGGAAAACGCTTAGTGGACAGCACCGTTCCCCCACAGGATTTGTACTGATCTCTCTGGGATAGATGAGATGAACATGGCCATCTCTGGGGGTCTGGGTTGAGGGGCAGGCCAGTATGCTTCCAGGCCAGCACCCCTATTCTAACCACCTGCTCATAAACTTAGTTTTATTTGTTTTTAAATTTTATTTATTTATTTTTATTGATTTGACACACACACACACACAGAGAGAGAGAGAGAGAGAGAGAGAGAGAGAGAGAACACAAACAGGGGGAATGGGAGAGGGAGAAGCAGGCTCCTTGCTGAGCAGGGAGCCCGATGCAGGGCTCAATCCCAGGACCCTGGGATCATGACCTGAGCTAAAGGCAAATGCTTAAGTGACGTAGCCACCCAGGTGGCCCAAACCTAATTTTCTTTCAATACCCCTTCTTTGAGACAATTTTCAAGTGGCTTTAGAGCAACATCGTTATCTTGTACAGCAAAAACCAACCACAGTAAAGGTACTATACAAAGGCCACGGAAGCAAGTACAGGGAATTATGTAAAGAACCCCAAAGAGCAAAACAGTCTCTGCTTACCAAAAGATCCTTTCTATCATGGTGGGGGTCCGTGGAATTGGACAGAGTGTTATCACGTGCCAGATCCTTCTCAAATGCTTTTATTGTGTTAGACTCATGTAGTCGTTGTCACAACACAATGTAAGGGGACTCTGAGCTTTACAGCTAAGGAGTTCAGGCATAGAGAGGTCCAGCGGTCAGGACGACATAGAGGTGGAGCTAGGGCTTGAATCCAACCGTGAACGGTGGCTGCGGTAGTGACATACCACCTACATCACTCCAAGGTCAGAGGGCTGCCCATCACTCCGTCATATAGCTGTGCAAAGTAAAATGACCTGTGTTTTACAATGGAACTTTCTCATCAAACAGTGCTCTGAGCGACGTGGCTTGAGGTGCACCGGCAGGCAAGACGAAGGTGGCTAGGATATCAAATTATCTACAGCTTGTAGTTAACATGGTGAGCTGAAGAAATGCAAGATCTCTGTAACTCCACGCCAGCCTCTCATGACATCATTTGTCTTCATGGATTGTCTTCAATGAACACGGTTAGGCAATCTCAATCACACAAAAATGGTTTGAGGGTCCAACTGGGCTGAAAGTGTCTTCATAGAAACGGAAGCCATTCCAATGGCTCCCAGGGACATTCCACTGGGGCAACTCTGCCACCCGCTGGTGGAAACAATGTCTCCCTCACTCTTGAACCTGTCTTGACCATTTAATTTAGTGTCTTGCATTTTCCTAGCGCCAGGGTGAGAAGAAGCAAAACAGCACGCAAGTCTACACTTCAGTAATTTGAGACCAAACTGGAAGGCAATTCATCATAGAGGCTGAGAGTTTGACTTTGGAGGCTGACAAACCAGGTGAGGAAATTACTTATGTTCCTGATCTCTAGATTCTTCATCTGGAAAATGGGAAGATTAAAAGCCCCTACCTCACTGGGTTGTCACCAAAGTTAAATGAGATAATGAATGGAAAGCACTTCATACCTCTACAGAGCTCCTCTGCCGACATATGGCATATGTTTTTAAAGCCCAGGGAGTTGAGGCTGCTTTTGGATTTAAAATTGGGTGCCACTCAGTTCCACATCCAGCACTAAACAAACCCAAAATTCCTTCGAAAGATAAGAAGAGTGGAAGACCGTTTAGAATTGAACCTACCTTTCAAGCTACTAGTACTGTTTTTAGGGCACCACTGTGATAGAGACCAAAAGGCTACCAACTGCTAGTGGCAAGTAATGGTGAATGCAGGAAGTTGGGTAATTGTCTTTAGAGAATTTCAGGTCAGTCAGTGCCTGTCTGCTCAAGCCAATCCTGCTGGGAGATATCCCATGTAGACTTTACCTACTGACCTCCTGTTAGGGTAGGTAAATTTAGGTCCACATCCTCTTTGCTCATCCACACCCTCCCAGTATATCACAATTTACAGATAAATCCAAATTCAGACTTTGCCTTTCTATGGTTATGGAAATATTGTTCCTTGATGACCCAGTCACCTCTCTCCTATACAAATTTTGGTTTTCAAGTAATAAATTATGCTTTTGTTTTTTTCATTTTCACTAAACTATACCCCTCCACAGAAAGACTCACATATGAATGTTCCTAGTAGCTTTATTCATAACAGATAAAAGCTGGGATTAACCCAAATATGCCTTGGAAGATAGAGAGGTAAACAAATTATAGTATATCTATACAAAGAATATTTCTCAACAATAAAAAGGAACAAACTAATACATGCAACAACGTGGATACATCTCAAAAACATTATCTGAGCAAAAGAAGTCGAATACACAAAAAAAGTTGCACTGTATGACTCCATATCTAGAAATTCTAAGAAAGGCAAAAGTAATCCATAGTGATAGAAAGCAGGTTGATTGTTTCCTGGGGCCAGGTAAGGGGAAGCCTGGCTGCAGAGATTGAGAGAGTGTTATGGGGTGACTGAATTGTTCTAGGGCTCAACTGTGGTAGTAGCTACTGGGTGTACACATTTGTCAAGATTCATTAAGCTGTACCCCTAAAATGGACACATGTAATTTTATGTAAACTCTACCACAATAAAGTTGATTTCTTAAAAGTCCATGTTTATGTAGTTGGCTTGTAAATTTATATCCCCAGCCCCGTTCTCTCCTCTGAACTTAAGACTCAAATGTCCACATGCTTGGCTTGACGCTTCCACATGGATATCTAATGGGCATCTCGGCTTCAAGGTCCAAACAGAACTTTTAATTCTCCCACCAAATCTGTGCCTCCCTCTTCCCCATCACAGAAAAGTGGCCCCACCATCCTCCCATGTCCATAAGCCGAAGCCTTAACAATTAGCATTGATTCCTTTCTTTTTCTGACCTCCCTATTGGGGAATGTCATTGAAAGATGTGACCACTCACTGACCTGTGAGCTGGACAGGGCACTTGGAGGATCCTCAAACCGCACCCTGTGCTTGGAATGTGGGTTCTGCTTACCCTTCCTTCTCCCAGAGGCTGCCCCAAGAACATGGCCTTGAGATAATGATATGGTGTTGAGAACATCTGCACAGTATGTGTGTCTAGACCCAATTAATGCCTCTCTATAAACTTTGAAGAAGGTGTCAAGCAGGTGAGGGGATCCATTTATCTTGATGCTGCCCAAGATGAAGCTCATATGTAAGTTCCCTTTGGAACTTCAAACCTGCCACCTACCAGCCTGGAATGACCACCAGTCTCTTGGAGCTCTCGCTGCCCTCTGAGTACAGGGGCTAGTTTCAAGTTGTACAGGGATGCTGCTGGGAGAACTGAAAACCAGTGCGCCTACATCCAATCCATTAGCAAATACCGTTGATGCCTCCCATCAAAGAAATCTCTCTCCCAGCGTTGAGAATGGCTGTGTGGATTTGCCTACTGGGTGACACTGAACCCACCAGAACCTTAGCAACCCATCCCCAACTTCTTCAAAAAACATGCTGGGGGCTTTTGTGTTAACTAGTGTACCAGCCAAATGCAAAGAAGAACTACAACCCAATTCATGAGCCAGCCAGATACCTGTTCTCAGAATCTGGCCCTTTTTGTTGTTACACTTTCTCCCTGTTGCCCTAAACCTACTTCTTTCCATTTCTGCACAGACTCTTTGACCTTGTCTCCTTTGCCTGGAAAGCAATAAATTCACCTTTGTTTGTTACTGCTCTGGTAGTCTTGTGTTTTAATATGACACCTCAAAACACATCCCAAGTCAGTCTATTTTCTTCAAACCACCCTCAGCTCATGGCTGAATTGTGTCATGACTTATGGTCTTCAGCTTTCCACTCTTTGTCCCCATTCATCCACTTCTAAGAGGGACCTCATAAATTAGAACATACTAGTCCCTATATGAATCTCTCCACTGGTTTCCCAGCATCTTCAGAATAAAGTCCAGAATGCCTGGTGCCATAGAGGACCTAGCCCCTGGTCCCCTTCTCTGACCTCTTCTTCCTCTTGTAGCCTGATCCTGCTTCCCTGCTCTTCTCATTTCCACCATAAGATCTGTATTAGTTTCCTATCGTCACTGTAAAAAAATACTATAAACTTAGTAACCTAAAAAACACAAATTGATTATCTTGAAGTTCTGGTGGTCAGAAGTCCAAATATGGGTACAATGGTTCCTTCTGGAGGCCCTGGAGGGAGAGTCTGCTTCATCAGGAGGTTGCCCTAATTCCTTGGAAGGGGTGGTGCCCCTTCTTCATATCACACCCACCTCTGCTTCCACATCTTCTGACCTCTAACTGACCCCCCTGTCTCCCTCTTCTAAGGACCTTGGTGATTGCATTAGACCTGCCCAGATAATCCAGGATCATCTTCTCATCTCAAGACTATTATTTAATCACAACTGCAAAGTCTCTTTTATGACACAAGGGAAACATATTCACAGATTCCAGGGATTAAGGTGTGGACATCTTCAGGGGCCATTATCCAGCTGACCACAACACCTCGGCATTGGCTCGTCCCTCTCCCTGGAACACTCTTTCCCCCAATCTTAGCACAGCTCACTCCCTGACTTCAAATGACATCTTCTCAGACAGGTCTTTTCCTGCTCTTCAAATCTGCCAATTTTTCTTATAGCATTTTTCATAGTCTGAGTTGTGCGGGGCTGTCACGTACTGTGGCGTAGGTTGGGCAGTGCATAATGGGAGGAGGCCTTCACTGAGAGATGAAATCTGTGCACAGCCCACACCCTGTGTGTGTGGAATCTTCGAATTCTGACCTGACCCGATTTTATTGCTTGCTACTTCCTTTTCCTGCTTCTAACTAGAACTGGAGCTCTGTGACAGCAAGAACTTTGTATTCTTTTCCCAAGTCTGGCTGAACAAAAGTTCTCAATGCTTCCCAAACTCTTGGAAAAGACAGCAATTTTAGATTCAGGCACTGCGTAAACCAACCATGCCATCTATTTGCAAGGTACTGAGATTATCCTTCCAATCAAAAAGATACTTGGAATAGAAACTTTGCATTATTTCAAGAGCCTTAACAATACCTGAAGTTTCCAAACGGGACTCCTAAAACAGGACTTTTTTTTTGATGGTTTTAGCATGAGCGTAACAGTTTTGCAAAAAGCTGGAGGTGGGTGTGCTGAGAAACGGCTGGTACTTTCATGCACATGGAGCTTCTAGCTCCTCTGTGCCCAGCTCCAGAATATTACAAGAGCTGACTATGGCTTCCAGAGCAGTGACGTCATTTGACTGAGGCGTCACTCAAATGTTCTCTCTTCTTTAAAGTTGAAAACAGCTTGATCATTCCCAACAAGGCTTCTTCAAGAACGCCACTCCCTAAACACGTAGGGATTTTGCTAAGAATCAGGCCTACCTTTGCTTAGAACCCAGGTCCTCTTAGTGCATCCAACAAAACTCTTTCCAGAAGGTTCTTTCCAGACAGGTCATTGGCAATATGTCTCCTCATTCTCAAGTCCTTCTTTTGGGCACTGTGTTGAGTGGGTTGTCTCTGGAGCTTCTGTGTCTAATTCAAAGACAAAAGTCAAGGCTGAAGAGTCTCCAGGACAAGAAGAGATTCCCCCCCAACCAGGCAGTCTGTGGGAACACCTACCCCACCCACCCCAATGCCATGGACTCCCAGCCCTCCTGCCTTCCTGACACACACAGGGTTGGCCTCAGTGGGGGAGATTGGCTAGACCCAAGCACCTGTTCCCTTAAGAAATCTTTTCTAAGAACACTGTCTCCTTGAAAATTTACAACAAACCCATGATTCCTTGTCTGGTCTTGGAGAAAACCATCTCCAGGCCTCTGCTTGGTTCTAAACTGTGGTAGCTTTAAGAATTTGCTTCATCTCAGACTTATCAGCATGGCAACTATCAAAAAAGGAAAAAGGCAGACGTTGGTAAGGATGTGGAGAAACTGGAAGCTTTGCTCACAGTTGGTGGGAATTCAAAATGGCGGAATTGCTACATCTAACAGTGTGGAAGTTCCTCCAAAAATTAAAGCTAGAACTACCATCTGATCCAGCAACCCCAGGTCTGGGAATTTATCTCAAAGAATTGAAATCAGGATCTCGAAGGGATATCTGAAGCCCCATGTTCATTGTAGCATTATGCCCAACAGCCAAGATGTGGATTTTCGACAGATAAATGGGTGAAGAACATGTGGGGAATGCATACGATGGAATATTAATCAACCTTTAAAAAGAGGAAACTCCTATGTGACAACACGGAGACACCCAGAGAAAGTGATGCTCAGTGAAGTCAGTTTGTCACAGGAAAACACTGTCTGTTTGCACTTTTCTAGACTGTCTAAAATAGTTCAGAGAATCAGAGAGTAGAATGGTGGTGATTCCCGGGAACTGGTGGGATGTGGAGATGGGGAGTGACTATCCAACAGGCACAAAGTTTCAGCCAAACAAGATGAGAAAGTTCCAGAGATCTGTTGTCTAACATGGTCCCTGGAGTCAGCAATGTGGTATCGTGCAAGTAAAGCTCATTATGAGGGTAGAGCACATGAAAAATAAGATTAAAAACCAAAGAACTCCCTTCCGGTTAGCAACCTCAAGGAGAAAGTACAGCTTTACTGAGTATCTAGAAAAGGGATGGCTCAGGGACACATGCTGTCCAGTTCTGGAGAATTCCTGATGACCACTTTCTATTGTATGGTCCTTCCAGTTTGATAGGTTCCTCCTTGCTAGGGTTAGAGAAAATCTGCACCAGAGGCTGCGGTGTTCAAAACAACCACACTGTGTCCCCACAGCACTGTCAAGCATGCTCCACTCAGGAAGCTACTGAGTCCAGAGGCTTCTGTTGTGCGTAGCTGGTAAAAATGGGGTCCTGCTGCCCTGGGTGGGAAAGCCCTCCTCCCTGCCTGCCCTCACTGCCGACAGCCTTTCAAAATGCTTTAGGTTGATCTGTTTTTTTAATTTTTATTTTAGAAAGTGATGAATACAACCACACTATGTATTTCTCTATTATTTTTATTTTAAAATCATAACAGACTCAGAGGAAGTTGCAAAAATGCTGAATCTCATCTGCCCTTCACCAAGCCTCCTGCAATGGTGATCTCGTACATAACTAGAATATAATATCAAAGCCAGGAAACTGGAGGCACCTGGGTGGCTCAGTCTGTGAAGCCTCCGACTCTTGGATTCTGCTCAGGTCGTGATCTTGGATTCATGAGATCAAACCCCTCGAAGGACGCGGCGCTCAGCACAGAGTCTGCTTAAGACTCTTCCTCTCCCTCTCCCTACACCTCTGCCTCACTAGTAAATAAATCTTAAAAAAAAACTAAGAAACTGATATTGGTACAGTGCTGTTAATTAGCCTACAGACCAAACTCAGATGTCAGCATTTTAACCTGCACTCGTGTGTGTGTGTGTGTGTGTGTGTGTGTGTGTGTAGTTTGGTGCAACTTCATCTGATGCATGGATTTGTGAAACAAGCACTGCCTTCAGGGCAAGAACTTTCCCATCATCATTAAGGAATTAACCTTTACATGCCTCCCTTTCCACTCCCTTTCTCCTATCCCTATTCCCTGGTTTCCCTCTCTATTCATCTGCCACTTCTAGAATGTTCTATAAGCAGGATTATACACTCCCAAACCCTTTGAGACAGGCTTTTCCCCCGTTCAGCATGATGCTGGTGAGATCTGTGTGAGTTGTGTACAACCACAGCTAGTTGTGTGCGTCCGCTATTACTCCCGTAAGCAGATGTTCAACCACTCACCTGCTGAAGGGCATTTGAGTTGTTTTCAGGTTTTTTTGCTATTGTGAATAGAGCTGATGTGGACATTTATGTACAGAGTTGGGCGTGAGTGTAAGTTTTCATTTCTCAAGAGAGCAGTTGCTGGATCAGATCACAGAAGCACGTTTGGTTTGATAAGATACTGCCGACTTACTTTCCAGGGATGCTGCACCATTTTACATTCTGACTAGCAATAAGCAAAAATTCTAGTTGTTCCGTATTCTCACCAGCAAAGCTCTGTGTTTTGTGCCCAGAGTTATGAACTCTTAGGATTCTAGAAAATTACAACTATATGAGGCCTGAACTATATTAGAACTATATGAGCTTGTGCAGCCTAGCCCACTGACTCTGCTCAGGAAGGATCTAGATGGGAAGGAGGGACTTGACTGTCCCTTGTCCCTTCACCTAATTCTTCCAATACTCTTACCACCTTCCCTGTGTCCCAGGTTCAGGTCAAGCTGCCTCTACTTTACATCTCTGGGAACTTGTGAAAGTTTGGGCAGGACCAGAGAGCCCTGTTCAAGCCCTGAGGGGATGTCTTGCTAAGGGAAACTTGACCTTGTGTTTGCTGGCATTGGAGAAACCAGGCTCTGGCTGCACTTTGCAAAGCTCACACGACTCTCACTGTATTGTCTTCTTTCAGGAAATTACTAACAGCACCAAAGTTCAAATACAATCTGAAGTTACAGCCCCCAACCCACTTTCCCAGGCTCACCGGGCCTCCTGCCCGGCAGTCATGTGGACACCCATTGCTTCTAGCTCAGCTACTTCCATTTATGGAGAGCCTACTGTGTGCCGGGCCAAGGGCGAGGCGCTTCATGTCCCATGGCTTCTGGTTTTCCTTCACCCCAAGGCAGCAAGCCTGGTGCAACGAGCCCCATCCAACAGATGAGGAAAAATGGCTGGGGAAGTCATGATCAAACTCAGAAGTTTCAGAATACAAGACCAAGCTTTATTATACACATCATGCGTAAAATACTCAACGTGCCCTTTCCTGTCATTTTCTGAGCATAAGTGAGCGGGGCACCTCTCCCTGGGTTCCATGCCTGAAACTCGCATAGCGGACACCAGGTGGCGCCAACGCTGAGCTTTTCCCTCCGCCGGGACCCGTCCGACTTCACAGAGCCCTTTGCTGATTTCATTACCGCTGCGTGCTTCCAGCGCAACTATAGCATTTCTAGCACATTAAGCTCTTTTTTTTTTTTTTTAATAGCAGGCATTCTTGCTTTCTTAAAAATCAAATCAGTAAATATCAGCATCTGTACATCTTTCTAAAAGGGTTACACTTCATGGCAAAAAGCCAGGAAATGCAACATCTAGGTGGAACATAGAACCTTTCTACTAAACATCGACTGTTTCAAAATTGCTGGTTATCCTAACTTCAGCTTTTCCATATATGGATGTTCTTGAGAAACAGATAACTGTTCCAGACCCTTCCTGCATTTTGAATGCTTGAAAGCTATGAATTTCTCTGCAGTTCTCTGTGGAGACAGAGTTCAGACATATCTGCACTTTTGTTTACTACTGAGCTTGCCTGGCGATATTTTAAGAACTGAAGCCCTCTTGTTTTGCTGGCGATGCCCAACTCCTTATAATCTCCTAATTGCCCTGTTTCTTCCTGTGTGGCTGAATTATGTCTGGTTCTTTGTTCTCCGGAATGAAAACATGAACGGGGAAAGGCAAGTGCTTCTTACACGCTTCTGGTCCTAGAGCCCCTTTATTTCCCTCATTCAGATATTTCCTATTCAAGAATTCTTCTCCCTAATTCTCTTTTCTTTGCGGTTTCAACCAGCTGCCCGACTTGTACTAGTTTGTTTGGAAATTCTTTTCCAGTCTGCTTCCGCAGGAATCCCCTCGATCCCAGGCAAAGTGGGACAGTTTGCCATCCCAGCTGTAAGTTTGAGCAGAAGTGAACTTGAATTGAATTTTAGATTAAGATTTGACTTCAATCCTTGTAGCAGGCTTCCTTCTCCACCGCATTGCTCATTATTCATTCATTCACTCAGCAAATGGGCACCCAGTAAGCCTCAACTCTCTCTGCCATCAGGGATGTCTCATAATAGATCTTAACGTTCCACCTTTGCTGGGTTTTGCTGCCGACGATTCATGTCATATCCTTTCTAAGACTCGCAGTGCCAGACGCAGCATCTAATCTGAACAGATGCCTCATTAATGGTTATTAAATGAAAAGGAAAAAAATGAATGCCCCCCTCTTCCCCTCGAGGCTACTGCTTCTCTGTGGTTCCCAGAATGTCATTACTTTGGAAACTTACAAGCTCTTGCTTGGAGCCAAAGAGGGATATCACGCTGTCATACAGTGTCTTGGTTATGATTAGGACAGCAGTGTCCAGCAGTTTGCAGAACCTGCCTCCAATTCCAAATTCCTGGTTACCCTTCTGGGAATAAAATCTCCCTGAGTTTGTTTTCCGTGGGGTTTAGATTTAGATTTATGAGAAGCTAGCATTTAGGAGGAACCCATAACTCAAGAACTGTCTTCATTTTGCACCAGACCTCAAAATTTCAGAAGAGGAGGTAGTGGTTGCAGGAGTGGGAGAAAGGAATTTGCCAGAGAGATTGTCCTCTATTCCCAAATAAGTTCTGTCTCTCTTTCCCAGCCAGACTCTCTATAAAAGGGAAAACTGGACAACAGGCAGTGGGAAAGGAGCACGTCCTGGCAACTTGCTGCAAGGCTTGTCCACCATGCTGTTTACAAATTCCAGCAGGCAGCCCCAGGATCCAAATGTAGACAACTCTGTTTATCTAACTAAAATAGATGCTTATACCGTGTGATTAAGGTGGCTGGGGGAGCTGGGCCACTGCGAGGCGACGTTTGCTGCAGCCCAGGCCAGAGGGCAACGCAGCACGGGAGTCCTAGGACCCTGGCAGGTTGATTAGATTGGTTTTCTGGCTGAGCAGTCTCCCAGGAGAGGCACATCGCAGGTGCATGGGAGAGATAGAGGACTCACAACCCGGCATCCTTTGTTGCTGTCCGGTGATGGAGGACGGAGCTTTTCATCCAAGAGGGACCAGCCAAGCACTGTCCCCTCCTGGCTGCCTCCTCTCCCTGCAGGAGGTGTGGAATGAGCCCCCGCTCCTGCCCCACCAGGAGAGGATTTGTTCCAACATGCGGTTCCACTGCCTGGGTCAATAAAGAGGCCCGTGTGTTCTAGGGTCGGTAGATGGCAGCTTAGTGAAACATTCCTTCTGCTCACCATGCCCTTCACATCTCTGCACCCCCTGCTTTGTGACTGGAAAGCCTGCTCTTCGAGAAGCAATTCAAGTTTCCCCTCTGGAAATTCCACAACCCCGCCCCCACTGAAAGTGGTCAGGGCAGCCTCCTCTGGGCCCTGAAGTCCTCCATCCCTGGGTCCATCCGCTATGCTTCTGGGTGAGCTCCTTGGAGTCAGGGTCTGCGTCTCAACATCTTTATACCAGCCTTGGCCCCAGCATAGTGGCCGGTATGGCCAGTCAGACTGGTCAATGGCTTGTCTTTTTGAGTCATAGGAAGACAGCATCCAGGGTCCAGGGGCTAAGAATGCAGGAGCAGAGGGGTCACACTGGTGCTGAACACTGCAGGGACTCCCTGAGTCTCAGAGAAGGAGGCCCCCATTCACAGGGCTTCTAGGCCGGGTGTGGCTACCCATGCTGGGCTCCTCCTGGCTCTTCCTTCTCCAGCCTCATTGGTCTTCTCAGCTTTGGAAGGAGCGATATACCATTACACACTCTTCTCCTGAGACGTGCTGTCCCGCGGTCCCAGATTCACTGTCCAACCCCATCCTAATCACCTCAAATGCCAAAGGAGTTGAGGACAATGCCCTTGATAGTATGCCTGCTCAGTCTTGATCAACCCCCTTCTTACCCCACACACCAGGGGCTGCTGTAATGTCTGGTGTGTCCTCACCCCCTCCTGGGGGCAGAGAGGCCACAGCTCCCTGGGCCTCCCCTCCTAGCGTTACTATGATAGTACTCGATCACTGTGTAATTATTTGCCTACTATCTGTTTTCCTTCTTGAGTCTGGAGAACAGGAAACCCTGCCTCCCTGTCTTCCCAATCCCCAGGCCAGTTACCTGGCTTCATAGAAGCAAATGAACTAATGAATGGATGAGTTAATTAATCCACTGAAGGAGACCTGGAAAAACTCAGGAGAGAGAGCCTGGAATAGTCAGATTCAAGGTCACCTTGAGGCAGGCAAGAACAAGCTAGAACTTGGTAGTGGCCCACCCCAAAAGGAGCTTCCAGAGAACAAAGGGGTGACTGTCCTCTGCCCCAATCAATGGGATCTTACAAGGCCACACGTCTGAGGAGAAAAGGCAACAGAAAAAGCCCACAGTATTAAGCTGAGTGTCTTGTACTTTTTTTCTTTGGGAAAAATCAACATAACTTCACGGAGTCCTTAAGGGGGAAGCGGGTCGCTGAGGCAGGCAGCAGGGGGAAGAAAAGTTCAGGACTGTCCACATCTCTGATCACAGATATGGAGTCGGGGAGAAGGAGGCCCCACTGAAGTCGCACTTGGGTGCCAGGCTCCCGGAGCAAGGGAGGGCACGGCAACTTCCAGGCCCAGGGCGGGCACACACAGGGGGTATTCACAGCCAGGGCTCCCATCTGCCCTGCCCACCCCCCTCCACCTCCCCCGGCAGCAAACAGAACTCTCTGTCTCGGTTCCTGAGTCAAGCCTGCACAGAATTAACTGTAATAATTGGCAGGTATGCTGCTGGCTTCTGGGTTTCAGTTCACGGGGGGCTCATGAAAACTGGATGTTCTGCCGCAGCCAGTATTTAACTTGGGCTCCAAGACGCTTCAGCTTTCCATGACGAGAGACGAAGTGTGTGGCTGCAGCTGCCCTGGATCAACGAGAGTTCCAGAACAGCCTTGGAGAAAGAGGTCCCTCTGGCCAGCAATCCCATTCACTCCTTGGGGAGAGAGGAGGAAATAGCCCTTGACCTGCTGTCCTTCTCAGGAGCACGAAATAATGGAGAAGAAATGAGTCTTTCTGGGAGTTGCTCCCCCCTCATCAGTTTGGAAGACAGTGATCATCACCTCCAGAAATCTGCTAGGGGCATGAATGCCCTTGGACTTCTTTCAGTGAATACCTAGGGTGATAAGGATGCTTATCGTAACCTGCAGCTGAGCCACCATTCCACCTACATGGCTATTTGCCCATTGCAGACCTCACTAATCAAGAGTGGCTATCTCTTCTACTGAGTCTGAGATAGGAACTCAGAATCCTTCTCAACCCTGTGCCCAGGAAGCCATAACAATGAAGAGACATTGGCATGAGAGATGAACAGTATTTTCCACTTCTATTTTAGTAACTCAGAAGATGCCAAAGTTAAAATCTCATCAGAAATCTTTTTGTAAGGACAGGAGTCAAGGGCCAGCCTACCACGAACTGTGACTTTGATGTCAGTTACTGGCCAAGCAGCGAATCCTTACTGCTGCCCTCCAAAGAGTCGGCTCTGATGATCATCCTCAGAAGGGGGAATACTGTATGGGGCTTCAATGGGGACCCAGGCATGGTGGCCCAGGGATGGGATGGCCAATGTCAAAGACACATTCTTTCTGCTCATCATACTCACACTTGAAGCTTGTCCTTCAACTGGAGTTCTGACCACCAGTCTGTTATAGCAGGGACAGAGCTAGCCGCCATCCTGAAGTCCTTTCAGGAGACAGCTGCGCATGATTAGTGGCCTCCTGCCACATGTCACACACACACACACACACACACACACACACACACACACACACACATGCACTGCCCTTCATCATCAGGCTTACTTGGGCCCTTCTCTGTAGGAACTAGTGTGTAGTGCTGGAGAGGGAGAGTATGGCCTCCAGGGCTGGGAAACCCTAAAGAAGCTGCATCCCTTGGATTGGGCTCACATTGTCTATGGAGGAGGCCCTCTGTTCATAATCTAAGTAATGCCATCTACTTCTTCAGGAACAATTATCCTTGTGACCTTGGGCTTCCTTCCAAGGCTTTGGGCAGGTGTCTCCTTCCAGATGTCCTTTCCCATTTACCTTTCACCAGAGACCAAAGCCTGAACAGAAACTCCTGCTACTCAGCCCAATGACTGGAAGGGTCCTCCTCTGCTATCACAAGTTGGTGCTGTGTTCCAAGATCTTATCTAATATCCTAAGGAAGAGGGAGGACTTAGCCATCCCTCACTCTTTCTTACCTCCCTGCTTGGATTCCCGAGTCGCACTCCCTGGGATCTGGGCAGTCCCATTAGTTCTTCAGGTTCCCTGAGGAATAATGACACCACCTCCAAGGATTGCTATGAGAATCAAATGAGAAAGTCTACACCAACTACTAACATGCAGGAAGCACCCAGTGGGTACAAGCTTTAATAATGGGCCAATACTCCAGCTAGCTATGACACCTCTCCTATGAATTTTTATAGTTGTAAAATACACATAATACAAAACTTACTATTTAAAAGCATATAATTCAGTGGCATTAAGTATCTTTACCATGTGCAACCATCACCATGATCTCATCCCAGAACTTTCCACAACCCCAAATGGAAACCTAGTGCCCACCAAGCAATCCCTCTGTTTTTCTCCCTCCCTACCAGCTCCTGATAACCACTAATCTGCTTTCTGTGTTATGGATTTGCCTATTCTGGACATTTCTAGTAAATGGATCATGCAATATGTGGTCTTTTGTTTCCAATTTCTTCCACTTAGCATCATGTTTTCAAGGTTCATCCATATTGGAACATATATCAGTACTTCATTCCTTTTCATGGCTAAATAATACTCCATGGTATGGGTAGACCATATTTTGTGGATATATTCATCTGTCGATGAACAGTTGGGTTCTTTCAACTTCTGGCTACTGTCAAAAATGTGCTATGAATACTTGTGAGCAAGTATGTGTTTGAAAACCTGTTTTCAGTTCTGGGGGTATACCCCTAGGAGTGGAAGTGTTGGGTCAGATGGACATTCTATGTTTAACTAATTGAGAAATCATAAACACTTTCCAGCAGTGGCTCTGGCATTTTACATTCCCATCAGCAACACAGAGGGGTTCTAACTTTTCCACAACCTCAGCAACACTTGCCATCCCCCCCTCTCCCGTCTTTTTTTTAATCTGGCCATCTTAACCCTCTTACACTATTGGTGGGAACACAAACTGGCACAGCCACTCTGGAAAACAGCATGGAATTTCCTCAAAAAGTTGAACGTAGACCTACCCTACAACTCAGCAATTGCATTACTAGGTATTTACCCCAAGGATATAAGCGTAGTGATCTGAAGGGACACCTGCACCCCAGAGTTTAATAGCAGCAATATCTACACTAGCCACACTACAGAAAGAGTCCAGATGGACTATGGATAGAAATAGTCCATCTATCTATCAACAGATGAATGGATAAAGAAGATATAGTTTTTTATACACACACACATGCGCGCGCGCGCACTGGAACATTACTCAGCCATCGAAAAAGGAAATCTTGTTATTTGCAATGATGTGGATGGAACTAGAGGGTGTTATGCCAATTAAAATAAGTCAATCAGAGAAAGATGATTATCATATGATCTCATACATATGTGGATTTAAGAAACAAAATAGGATCATAGAGGAAGAAAGGAAAAAATAAAACAAAATGAGAGGGAGACAAACCTTAAGAGACTCCTCATCACAGAAAACAAACTGAGGGTGGGGGATAGGGTAGCTGGGTGAGGGATATTAAGGAGGGCAGGTGTTGGAATGAGCACTGGGTATTATATAAGGCTGATAAATCACTGAATTCTACCTCCAAAACTAATGCTACACCATATGTTAATTAATTTAAATTTTAAAAACAATTTGAAAAAAACCTGTCTGTCCTAGTGGGTTTGATTTGTATTTCTCTGATGACTAATGACACTGAGCCTCTTTTAGTGTTTGTTGGCCATTTGTGTATCTTTTTTGGAGAAATGTCTATTCAAGTACTTTATTCATTTTTTTTAAAGATTTTATTTATTTATTTGACAGAGAGAGAGA